>CM051259.1:2440893-2558393 GCA_027921565.1 Artemia sinica | reverse complement strand
TTGATTTAGTTCCAGTTCCACCTCAAATACCTCATTCTGTCAAATTTTCAACTTGATATGCGTAGCCTAGTGCCAGGAACCAATGGGGGAATCCTGGCTCTACAGACCAAAAAGACTCAAACAGCCCAAAGAGGCACAAACAGACCAAAAAGATTCAAACAGCCCATAGAGACACACATAACCCAAAGAAACATAAACAGTCTAAAGAGACACAAACAGTCCAAAGAGACAAACACAGACCAAAAAGACTAAACAACCCAAAGAGACAACCCAAAGAGATCCTTCTGCCATCACCCACCACTTATGTATTATACGGAACACTTCGAAGAAGTAAAGCTATTTGTTATTACAATTCTTTTCTTGTCATCTACACCCCTTTAGTATCAACTTCTTCATATAGTATAACGTTAAACTATTTTGAATTGACAACACTGTCCAAACATCACTTGTGTATTATACAGTACACAATCACCCCATCTCCCCGAAAACACTTTTCAGCCATTTCTTGTTAAAAATTTTATTTCAAGTCAATCCTTAATAGGATCAAATTCGCAAATCCTACACTCCAATTTGCAAATCTCATTACCCCTTTTTAAATGTCAATCAAACAATTCTGATTGTAGTGTCCAATGTTTTAATAACAAACTGCATACTCTCAAAACATGTTTGACCACATTATACCTTGCCAAATAACCAGTCTGGTAATCTGCCTTGGAAAGACACCAAGGAACGTGCTGTACGCAAATAACATGGGAATTCCTAGTGCTGTACGCAAATTTCATATTAGCATTCTACTAATAAACCTTACAAAAAGATTTTTCTCTAATTTAGGCGATAAAACTAAAGAAGTCAAAATGTTTTTTTTTGTTAAAATACGGCATTAAATATAAGTATTATCCTCATCAGAGGCACCAATTCACGAAAATATATGGCGGTGGGGGCTAATGTGCATTTTTTAAAATTGGGGGGATGGTATATTTTTTTGCTTTTTGACTGTTTTAACAAAAAGACCAGCAAAAAGTATTTTTGAATAAAAATATTGAAGATGGTGCATTTAAAAGTCTGTAGGAAAAATGGGGCGTGGAGGGGGGGGGGGCTAGTTTCCCTCCGATTTTTTCGCCAATTAAAAAGAACACTAGAACAGTAGAGATGGGGGTACCAGCCGTGTCACCCACCCCTGCTGCCATCTACAATTTAGTTTAATGCTGACGGGACATAATTTATTCAAGGATTATCGATCGAGTCTAATGGGTGTGTCAAGGTCAATCGATCTGTTGTTGTTTGGCCACGTGCGAATGACATGAGGGGTGATTTACATAATCGATGGGGGAATTATTGATTCACAAAGGGGAATTAAGAAACATTAAGGCTTCTTTAATCTTAGGTCTGTGGGATAAACGTTCATTAGGTCAGAGAGAAAAATTAATATTCTATTTTTAAATAGGGCTTCACGAAGGGGAATTAAGAAACATTAAGGCTTCTTTAATCTTAGGTCTGAGGGATAACGTTCATTAGGTCAGAGAGAAAAAATTAATATTCTATTTTTAAATAGGGCTTCACGAAGGGGGAATTAAGAAACATTAAGGCTTCTTTAATCTTAGGTCTGAGGGATAGACGTTCTTTAGGTCAGAGAGAAAAATTAATATTCTATTTTTAAATAGGGCTTCATTAATCTTTAGTGTCAGGAATTAGAAATGACATCACTTGTTATCTTGGAATTATGCGGGAGTCTAAAGAGATAGAAATTCTATTTTTAAATACGGCTTCACGGAGCTTTAAGTCGGAGAGGTAAATTGATATTCTAACGAAACCATAATAGTTTAGCTAGGAAAATTTATGAGATGAAGAGATTAACGTAGGAAAGGGTTTCCTAGAAATTTGAAATGTGAAAGCACAGAGATGCCAAACAAAAGGAACACGATGAAATTACTTTTAGGGGATTATTTGGGCGAAACGGTTTTAGACAGCTTATGGAATTATTTCGGCGAAACCGTTAGAGACGTTGATTTAAAAGATGATTTAAAAGATGATTTTTGAGTGTGGTCGTTATAATACACAAGTTAAATTTGAACAGTGTCGTGAGGTCCCCTACCCAACCCATACCCAACCCCAAAGGGCCCCGATCGCCCTACCCCGATCCAAAGGGTTCCAATCCCCATACCCCAATCCAGAAGGAACCCCCCGATACTCAAAGGTCCCCCCCCCCCCAGCTCCCAAAGAGCCCCAGTCCCCCAAACGCCCTCCTCAGACCCCCAAAGGCCCCTCCCCTGGTCCTCAAAGGGTCCCCCGGACTCCCAAAGGGCCCCCCAGACCCTCAAAGGCCCACCCCGGGCCCCCCAAAGGCACATCGAGCTCCCCAAAAGACCACCGGGGTCCCAAAGGCCTTCACCCGGTCTCCAAATGTCCCCCAGGCTCTCAACCGGCCTCCAGGACCCCCAAAGGCCCTCCACCGGCCCCAAAGGTCTCCCCAGGCTCCCAAAGGGCCCCCCACCCTCCCCTCCCTCTCCCTTTCCTCCCCACTCCTCACCGTCACCTCCCCCTCCCCCCAACCCCCCTCCCCCTCCCCGTCCCCCCTCCCCCTCCCCTCCCCTCCTCCTCCCCTCCCCTCCCTACTTCTCCCTCCCCTCCTCCCCCCTCCCCCTCCTCCCCTTCCCCCTCCCCTCCCCATTTTTTTAATATTTTTTGTGCATTGAGACACAGAAGGGACACCCTCCCCCAAGGGTCACCCAAACACCCTCCCCGGGCCCCCCAAAGAGTCCCCTCTCCATTTTTTTTAATACTTTTTTATGGCTTTATTATATCTTTTCTGAACAAGTTCCATTCATAATGTCATTCCTAAACCCATTTTCCAACCTCAAAGAGTCCCCTCCCCAATTTGTAAATACTTTCTTGAATTTTTTAACATGGTATTTTTTAACTTTTTACGTTCCGACCTTTCTCAAAGAGTCAAATTTAAAGTTCTATTCCAAATATTTTCCCGGAACAAGAAAAGTCCCAAGACATAAAAAATTTAAAGTTCACTTCTAAATTTTTCCGTAGAAGATAGGAAAAGTTATACTATGATTGTGATTATTTTCTATGAAGATAGAAAGTTACACTTTAATTCTAAATTTTCTTAAATTCAGTTCTGACCATTCTCAAAGAGATGAAGAAAATTAAAGTTCTGTTCCAAATATTTTCCCGGAAGAAGAAAAGTTCAACTTCGATTCTGAATTTTCTCAATGAAAAAGAAATTAGACATTGATCAATTCTATTTTCCCAAAATAATATAAAATTTTTCTTAGAAGATTAGAAAAGATCGCTTCAATTCAGATTTTTTCTCAAAGAGATGAAAAATTTAAAATATTATTCCAAATTTTTCTTAGAAGATAGAAAAGATCAAGTTCTCTTCTGAATTTTACCAAAGAACAAAATTCAATTCTAATTTCTCCAGAGAAAATAAAAGCTTCCACTTCAGTTTTAAGTTTACCAAGACATAAAAATTTAAAGTTCAGTTCTAAATTTTTCCTTAGAAGATAGGAATACTTTGATTGTGATTTATTTTCTATGAAGATAAAAAGTTTCACTTTAATTCTAAATTTTCTTAAATTCAGTTCCGACCTTTCTCAAAGAGATGAAAAAATTTAAAGTTCTGTTCAATATATTTTCTCGGAAGAAGAAAAGTTCAACTTCGATTCCGACTTTTCTCATTGAAAATGAAATATGTTATTCATCAATTCTATTTCTCCAAAATAATATAAAAATTTTCCACTTCAGTTCAGATATTTCTCAAACAGATGAAAAATTTAAAAATACTATTCCAAATTTTTCTTAGAAGATAGAAAGTTCAAGTTCTCTTCTGAATTTTACCAAAGAACACAATTCAATTCTAATTTCTCCAGAGAAAATAAAAAGCTGCCACTTCAGTTTTAAGTTCACCAAGACATAAAAAATTTAAAGTTCAGTTCTAAATTTTTCTGTAGAAGATAGGAAAATTATACTATGATTGTGATTATTTTCCATGAAGATAAAAAGTTTCACTTTAATTCTAAATTTTCTTAAATTCAATTCCGACCTTTCTCAAAGAGATGAAAAAATTTAAGTTCTGTTCCAAATTTTTCATAGAATATTGGAAAAGTTATACTTTGATCGTGACTATTCAAGTTCTATTCTGAATTTTACCAAAGAACACAATTCAATTCTAATTTCTCCAGAGAAAATAAAAAGCTGCCACTTCAGTTTTAAGTTCGCCATGACATAAAAAATTTAAAGTTCAGTTCTAAATTTCTACATAGAAGATAGGAAAAGTTATACTATGATTGTGATTATTTTCTATGAAGATTAAAAGTTTCACTTCAATTTTAAATTTTCTCAAAGAAGTGAAGAAAAGTTCAACTTCGATTCTGATTTTCTCAATGAAAATGAAATAAGTTATTGATCATTTCTATTTTCCCAAAATAATATAAAATTTTCCACTTCAGTTCAGATTTTTCTCAAACAGATGAAAAAAATTTAAAATACTGTCCCAAATTTTTCATAGAAGATAGAAAAGTTCTTGTTCTCTTCTGAATTTTATCAAAGAAAATAATTCATTTCTAATTTCTCCAGAGAAAATAAAAAGTTTCCATATCACTTTTAAGTTTACCAAGACATAAAAATTTAAAGTTCAATTCTAAATTTTTCCATAGAAGATAGGAAAATTTATACTATGATTGTGATTATTTTCCATTTTGCCATGAAGATAAAAAGTTCACTTTAATTCTAAATTTTATTAAATTCAATTCCGACCTTTCTCAAAGAGATGAAAAAATTAAAGTTCTGTTCCAAATATTTTTCCCGGAAGAAGAAAAGTTCAACTTCGATTCTGAATTTTCTCAGTGAAAATGAAAAAGTTATTGATCAAATCTTTTTTCCCAAAATAATATAAAAATTTCCACTTCAGTTCAAATTTTTTTCTCAAAGAGATGAAGAAATTTAAAGTTCTGTTCCAAATTTTTCTTAGAAGATAGGAAAAGTTATACTTTGATCGTGAATATTCGAGTTCTATTCTGAATTTTACCAAAGAACACAATTCAATTCTAATTTCCCCAATAAAAAATTTAAAGTTCAATTCTAAATTTTTCGGTGGAAGATAGAAAAAGTAATACCATACGTGTGAATATTTTCCCGGAAGATAAAAAGTTCTAGTTCAATTTAAAATTTTCTCAACGAAGTGAAGAAGAATTCAAGTTCTCTTCTGAATTTTACCAAAGAACACAATTCAATTCTAATTTCACCAGAGAAAATAAAAATCTTCCACTTCAGTTCTTTATTTCACAAAGACAAAGAAATTTAAAGTTCAATTCTAAATTTTTCGGTGGAAGATAGAAAAAGTAATACCATACTTGTGAATATTTTTCCTGGAAGATAAAAAGTTCTAGTTCAATTTAAAATTTTCTCATCGAAGTGAAGAAAAGTTCAAGTTCTCTTCTGAACTTTACCAAAGAACACACTTCAATTCTAATTTCTCCAGAGAAAACAAAAATCTTCCACTTCAGTTCTTTATTTCACAAAGACATAAAGAAATTTAAAGTTCAATTCTAAATTTTTCGGTGGAAGATAGAAAAAGTAATACCATACTTGTGATTATTTTCACAGAAGATAAAAAAGTTCTAGTTCAATTTAAAATTTTCTCAACGAAGTGAAGAAGAATTCAAGTTCTCTTCTGAATTTTACCAAAGAACCCACTTCAATTCTAATTTCTCCAGAGAAAACAAAAATCTTCCACTTCAATTCTCTATTTCACAAAGACATAAAGAAATTTAAAGTTCAATTCTAATTTTTCGGTGGAAGATAGAAAAAGTAATACCATACATGTGAATATTTTCACGGAAGATAAAAAGTCTAGTTCAATTTAAAATTTTCTCAACGAAGTCAAGAAAAGTTCAAGTTCTCTTCTGAACTTTACCAATGAACACACTTCAATTCTAATTTCTCCAGAGAAAACAAAAATCTTCCACTTCAGTTCTTTATTTCACAAAGACATAAAGAAATTTAAAGTTCAATTCTAAATTTTTCGGTGGGAGATAGAAAAATTAATACCATACTTGTGAGACTAAAAATGAAGATATTTTATGCAGAGTTTCAACTAGCTATGGCTAAGTTTGCTAAAGACAAGCTATTTTCTTGCAAAAACACACAAACTCAGAAAAAATGTTCAATGTTCCTTTAGTACCTATGCAATTAGACTAAAAATGAAGATATTTATGCAGAGTTTCAACTAGCTATGGCTAAGTTTGCTAAAGACAAGCTATTTTCGTGCGAAAACACACAAAATCAGAAAAAATGTTCAATGTTCCTTTAGTACCTATGCAATTAGGCTTAAATGAAGATATTTATGCAGAGTTTTAACTAGCTATGGCTAAGTTTGCTAAAGACAAGCTATTTTCTTGCAAAAACACACAAAATCAGAAGTAAAATGTTCAGTGTTCCTTTAGTAACTACACAATTAGGATAAAAATGAGAAATTTATGCACAGTTTCAACTAGCTATGGCTAAGTTTGCTAAAGACAAGCTATTTTCTTGCGAAAACACACAAAATCAGAAAAAAAATTTCAATGTTCCTTTAGTACCTATGCAATCAGGCTAAAAAATGAAGATATTTATGCAGAGTTTCAACTAGCTATGGCTAAGTTTGCTAAAGACAAGCTATTTTCGTGCGAAAACACACAAAATCAGAAAAAATGTTCAATGTTCCTTTAGTACCTATGCAATTAGGCTTAAATGAAGATATTTATGCAGAGTTTCAACTAGCTATGGCTAAGTTTGCTAATGACAAGCTATTTTCTTGCGAAAATACACAAAATCAGAAAAAATGTTCAATGTTCCTTTAGTACCTATGCAATTAGGCTAAAAATGAAGATATTTATGCAGAGTTTCAACTAGCTATGGCTAAGTTTGCTAAAGACAAGCTATTTTCGTGCGAAAACACACAAAATCAGAAAAAAAATGTTCAATGTTCCTTTAGTACCATACTTGTGAGACTAAAAATGAAGATATTTATGCAGAGTTTCAACTAGCTATGGCTAAGTTTGCTAAAGACAAGCTATTTTCTTGCGAAAACACACAAACTCAGAAAAATGATCAATGTTCCTTTAGTACCTACGCAATTAGACTAAAAATGAAGATATTTATGCAGAGTTTCAACTAGCTATGGCTAAGTTTGCTAAATACAAGCTATTTTCGTGCGAAAACACACTAAATCAGAAAAATGTTCAATGTTCCTTTAGTACCTATGCAATTAGGCTTAAATGAAGATATTTATGCAGAGTTTTAACTAGCTATGGCTAAGTTTGCTAAAGACAAGCTATTTTCTTGCAAAAACACACACAAATCAGAAGTAAAATGTTCAATGTTCCTTTAGTACATACACAATTAGGCTAAAAATGAAGATATTTATGCACAGTTTCAACTAGCTATGGCTAAGTTTGCTAAAGACAAGCTATTTTCTTGCGAAAACACACAAAATCAGAAAAAATGTTCAATGTTCCTTTAGTACCTACGCAATTAGGCTGAAGTGAAGATATTTATGCAGAGTTTCAACTATCTATGGCTAAGTTTGCTAAAGACAAGCTATTTTCTTGCGAAAACACAAACAAAATCAGAAAAAATGTTCAATGTTCCTTTAGTACCTATGCAATTAGGCTTAAATGAAGATATTTATGCAGAGTTTCAACTAACTAGGGCTAAGTTTTGCTAAAGACAAGCTATTTTCTTGCGAAAAAACCACAAATCAGAAAAAATGTTCAGTGTTCCTTTAGTACCTACACAATTAGGCTAAAAATGAAGATATTTATGCACAGTTTTAACTAGCTATGGCTAAGTTTGCTAAAGACAAGCTATTTTCTTGCAAAAACACACAAAATCAGAAAAAATGTTCAATATTCCTTTAGTGCCTACGCAATTAGGCTGAAATGAAGATATTTATGCAGAGTTTCAACTATCTATGGCTAAGTTTGCTAAAGACAAGCTATTTTCTTGCGAAAACACACAAAATCAGAAAAAATGTTCAATGTTCCCTTAGTACCTACGCAATTAGGCTTAAATGAAGATATTTATGCAGAGTTTCAACTAACTATGGCTAAGTTTGCTAAAGACAAGCTATTTTCTTGCGAAAACACAAACAAAATCAGAAAAATGTTCAATGTACCTTTAGTACCTACACAATTAGGCTAAAAATGAAGATATTTATGCAGAGTTTCCACTAGCTATGACTAAGTTTGCTAAAGACAAGCTATTTTCTAGCGAAAACACACAAAATCAGAATAAATGTTCAATGTTCCTTTAGTACCTACGCAATTAGGATAAAAATGAAGATATTTATGCACTGTTTCAACTAGCTATGGCTAAGTTTGCTAAAGACAAGCTATTTTCTTGCGAAAACACACAAAATCAGAAAAAATTTGTTAGGTTAGGTTAAGTTAGATTAGGTTAGGTTAGCCTACGTACGTGCGCATATAGGTTAGGTTAGGTTGGATTAAGTTAGGTTAGGTTAAGTTAGGTTAGGTTAGGTTAGATTAAGTTAGGTTAGGTTAAGTTAGGTTAGGCTAGGTTAGCCTACGTGCGCGCGCGTACGTAGGCTAACCTAGCCTAACCTAACTTAACCTAACCTAACTTAACCTAACCTAACTTAATCTAACCTAACCTAACTTAACCTAACCTAACTTAATCCAACCTAACCTAACCTATATGCGCGCGTACGTAGGCTAACCTAACCTAATCTAACTTAACCTAACCTAACAATATTTTTTCTGATTTTGTGTGTTTTCGCAAGAAAATAGCTTGTCTTTAGCAAACTTAGCCATAGCTAGTTGAAACAGTGCATAATATCTTCATTTTTATCCTAATTGCGTAGGTACTAAAGGAACATTGAACATTTTTTCTGATTTTGTGTGTTTTCGCTAGAAAATAGCTTGTCTTTAGCAAACTTAGTCATAGCTAGTTGAAACTCTGCATAAATATCTTCATTTTTAGCCTAATTGTGTAGGTACTAAAGGTACATTGAACATTTTTTCTGATTTTGTTTGTGTTTTCGCAAGAAAATAGCTTGTCTTTAGCAAACTTAGCCATAGTTAGTTGAAACTCTGCATAAATATCTTCATTTAAGCCTAATTGCGTAGGTACTAAGGGAACATTGAACATTTTTTCTGATTTTGTGTGTTTTCGCAAGAAAATAGCTTGTCTTTAGCAAACTTAGCCATAGATAGTTGAAACTCTGCATAAATATCTTCATTTCAGCCTAATTGCGTAGGCACTAAAGGAATATTGAACATTTTTTCTGATTTTGTGTGTTTTTGCAAGAAAATAGCTTGTCTTTAGCAAACTTAGCCATAGCTAGTTAAAACTGTGCATAAATATCTTCATTTTTAGCCTAATTGTGTAGGTACTAAAGGAACACTGAATATTTTTTCTGATTTTGTGTTTTTTCGCAAGAAAATAGCTTGTCTTTAGCAAACTTAGCCCTAGTTAGTTGAAACTCTGCATAAATATCCTCATTTAAGCCTAATTGCATAGGTACTAAAGGAACATTGAACATTTTTTCTGATTTTGTTTGTGTTTTCGCAAGAAAATAGCTTGTCTTTAGCAAACTTAGCCATAGATAGTTGAAACTCTGCATAAATATCTTCACTTCAGCCTAATTGCGTAGGTACTAAAGGAACATTGAACATTTTTTCTGATTTTGTGTGTTTTCGCAAGAAATAGCTTGTCTTTAGCAAACTTAGCCATAGCTAGTTTGAAACTGTGCATAAATATCTTCATTTTTAGCCTAATTGTGTATGTGCTAAAGGAACATTGAACATTTTACTTCTGATTTTGTGTGTTTTTTGCAAGAAAATAGCTTGTCTTTAGCAAACTTAGCCATAGCTAGTTAAAACTCTGCATAAATATCTTCATTTAAGCCTAATTGCATAGGTACTAAAGGAACATTGAACATTTTTTCTGATTTTGTGTGTTTTCGCACGAAAATAGCTTGTATTTAGCAAACTTAGCCATAGCTAGTTGAAACTCTGCATAAATATCTTCATTTTTAGTCTAATTGCGTAGGTACTAAAGGAACATTGATCATTTTTTCTGAGTTTGTGTGTTTTCGCAAGAAAATAGCTTGTCTTTAGCAAACTTAGCCATAGCTAGTTGAAACTCTGCATAAATATCTTCATTTTTAGTCTCACAAGTATGGTACTAAAGGAACATTGAACATTTTTTCTGATTTTGTGTGTTTTCGCACGAAAATAGCTTGTCTTTAGCAAACTTAGCCATAGCTAGTTGAAAACTCTGCATAAATATCTTCATTTTTAGCCTAATTGCATAGGTACTAAAGGAACATTGAACATTTTTTCTGATTTTGTGTATTTTCGCAAGAAAATAGCTTGTCATTAGCAAACTTAGCCATAGCTAGTTGAAACTCTGCATAAATATCTTCATTTAAGCCTAATTGCATAGGTACTAAAGGAACATTGAACATTTTTTCTGATTTTGTGTGTTTTCGCACGAAAATAGCTTGTCTTTAGCAAACTTAGCCATAGCTAGTTGAAACTCTGCATAAATATCTTCATTTTTAGCCTGACTGCATAGGTACTAAAGGAACATTGAACATTTTTTCTGATTTTGTGTGTTTTCGCAAGAAAATAGCTTGTCTTTAGCAAACTTAGCCATAGCTAGTTGAAACTGTGCATAAATTTCTCATTTTTATCCTAATTGTGTAGGTACTAAAGGAACACTGAACATTTTACTTCTGATTTTGTGTGTTTTTGCAAGAAAATAGCTTGTCTTTAGCAAAATTAGCCATAGCTAGTTAAATCTCTGCATAAATATCTTCATTTAAGCCTAATTGCATAGGTACTAAAGGAACATTGAACATTTTTTCTGATTTTGTGTGTTTTCGCACGAAAATAGCTTGTCTTTAGCAAACTTAGCCATAGCTAGTTGAAACTCTGCATAAATATCTTCATTTTTAGTCTAATTGCATAGGTACTAAAGGAACATTGAACATTTTTTCTGAGTTTGTATGTTTTCGGAAGAAAATAGCTTGTCTTTAGCAAACTTAGCCATAGCTAGTTGAAACTCTGCATAAATATCTTCATTTTTAGTCTCACAAGTATGGTATTAATTTTTCTATCTCCCACCGAAAAATTTAGAATGAACTTTAAATTTCTTTATGTCTTTGTGAAATAAAGAACTGAAGTGGAAGATTTTTGTTTTCTCTGGAGAAATTAGAATTGAAGTGTGTTCATTGGTAAAGTTCAGAAGAGAACTTGAACTTTTCTTGACTTCGTTGAGAAAATTTTAAATTGAACTAGAACTTTTTATCTTCCGTGAAAATATTCACATGTATGGTATTACTTTTTCTATCTTCCACCGAAAAATTAGAATTGAACTTTAAACTTCTTTATGTCTTTGTGAATAGAGAACTGAAGTGGAAGATTTTTGTTTTCTCTGGAGAAATTAGAATTGAAGTGTGTTCTTTGGTAAAGTTCAGAAGAGAACTTGAACTTTTCTTCACTTCGTTGAGAAAATTTTAAATTGAACTAGAACTTTTTATCTTCTGTGAAAATAATCACAAGTATGGTATTACTTTTTCTATCTTCCACCGAAAAATTTAGAATTGAACTTTAAATTTCTTTATGTCTTTGTGAAATAAAGAACTGAAGTGGAAGATTTTTGTTTTCTCTGGAGAAATTAGAATTGAAGTTTGTTCTTTGGTAAAGTTCAGAAGAGAACTTGAACTTTTCTTCACTTCGATGAGAAAATTTTAAATTGAACTAGAACTTTTTATCTTCCAGGAAAATATTCACAAGTATGGTATTACTTTTTCTATCTTCCACCGAAAAATTTAGAATTGAACTTTAAATTTCTTTGTCTTTGTGAAATAAAGAACTGAAGTGGAAGATTTTTATTTTCTCTGGTGAAATTAGAATTGAATTGTGTTCTTTGGTAAAATTCAGAAGAGAACTTGAATTCTTCTTCACTTCGTTGAGAAAATTTTAAATTGAAATAGAACTTTTTATCTTCCGGGAAAATATTCACACGTATGGTATTACTTTTTCTATCTTCCACCGAAAAATTTAGAATTGAACTTTAAATTTTTTTATTGGGGAAATTAGAATTGAATTGTGTTCTTTGGTAAAATTCAGAATAGAACTCGAATATTCACGATCAAAGTATAACTTTTCCTATCTTCTAAGAAAAATTTGAACAGAACTTTAAATTTCTTCATCTCTTTGAGAAAAAATTTGAACTGAAGTGGAAATTTTTATATTATTTTGGGAAAAAAGATTTGATCAATAACTTTTTCATTTTCACTGAGAAAATTCAGAATTGAAGTTGAACTTTTCTTCTTCCGGGAAAATATTTGGAACAGAACTTTAATTTTTTTTTCATCTCTTTGAGAAAGGTCGGAATTGAATTTAATAAAATTTAGAATTAAAGTGAAACTTTTTTTATCTTCATGGAAAATAATCACAATCATAGTATAAATTTTCCTATCTTCTATGGAAAAATTTAGAATTGAACTTTAAATTTTTATGTCTTGGTAAACTTAAAAGTGATATGGAAACTTTTTATTTTCTCTGGAGAAATTAGAAATGAATTATGTTCTTTGATAAAATTCAGAAGAGAACAAGAACTTTTCTATCTTCTATGAAAAATTTGGGACAGTATTTTAAATTTTTTCATCTGTTTGAGAAAAATCTGAACTGAAGTGGAAAATTTTTATATTATTTTGGGAAAATAGAAATGATCAATAACTTATTTCATTTTCATTGAGAAAATTCAGAATCGAAGTTGAACTTTTTCTTCACTTCTTTGAGAAAATTTAAAATTGAAGTGAAACTTTTAATCTTCATAGAAAATAATCACAATCATAGTATAACTTTTCCTATCTTCTATGTAGAAATTTAGAACTGAACTTTAAATTTTTTATGTCATGGCGAACTTAAAACTGAAGTGGCAGCTTTTTATTTTCTCTGGAGAAATTAGAATTGAATTGTGTTCTTTGGTAAAATTCAGAATAGAACTTGAATATTCACGATCAAAGTATAACTTTTCCAATATTCTATGAAAAATTTGGAACAGAACTTAAATTTTTTTCATCTCTTTGAGAAAGGTCGGAATTGAATTTAAGAAATTTAGAATTAAAGTGAAACTTTTTATCTTCATGGAAAATAATCACAATCATAGTATAAATTTTCCTATCTTCTACAGAAAAATTTAGAACTGAACTTTAAATTTTTTATGTCTTGGTGAACTTAAAACTGAAGTGGCAGCTTTTTATTTTCTCTGGAGAAATTAGAATTGAATTGTGTGTTCTTTGGTAAAATTCAGAAGAGAACTTGAACTTTTCTATCTTCTAAGAAAAATTTGGAATAGTATTTTAAATTTTTTCATCTGTTTGAGAAAAATCTGAACTGAAGTGGAAATTTTTATATTATTTTGGAGAAATAGAATTGATCAATAACATATTTCATTTTCAATGAGAAAAGTCAGAATCGAAGTTGAACTTTTCTTCTTCCGAGAAAATATATTGAACAGAACTTTAAATTTTTTCATCTCTTTGAGAAAGGTCGGAACTGAATTTAAGAAAATTTAGAATTAAAGTGAAACTTTTTATCTTCATAGAAAATAATCACAATCAAAGTATTCCTATCTTCTAAGGAAAAATTTAGAACTGAACTTTAAATTTTTTATGTCTTGGTAAACTTAAAACTGAAGTGGAAGCTTTTTATTTTCTCTGGAGAAATTAGAATTGAATTGTGTTCTTTGGTAAAATTCAGAAGAGAACTTGATCTTTTCTATCTTCTAAGAAAAATTTGGAATAACATTTTTAATTTTTCATCTCTTTGAGAAAAATCTGAATTGAAGTGGAAAATTTTATATTATTTTGGGAAAATAGAATTGATCAATGTCTAATTTTTTTTTCATTGAGAAAATTCAGAATCGAAGTTGAACTTTTCTTCTTCCGGGAAAATATTTGGAACAGAACTTTAATTTTCTTCATCTCTTTGAGAATGGTCAGAACTGAATTTAAGAAAATTTAGAATTAAAGTGTAACTTTCTATCTTCATAGAAAATAATCACAATCATAGTATAACTTTTCCTATCTTCTACGGAAAAAATTTAGAAGTGAACTTTAAATTTCTTATGTCTTGGGACTTTTCTTGTTCCGGGAAAATATTTGGAATAGAACTTTAAATTTGACTCTTTGAGAAAGGTCGGAACGTAAAAAGTTAAAAAATACCATGTTAAAAAATTCAAGAAAGTATTTACAAATTGGGGAGGGGACTCTTTGAGGTTGGAAAATGGGTTTAGGAATGACATTATGAATGGAACTTGTTCAGAAAAGATATAATAAAGCCATAAAAAAGTATTAAAAAAATGGAGAGGGGACTCTTTGGGGGGCCCGAGGGGAGGGGGGGAGGGGGGTTGGGGGAGGGAGAGGTGACGGTGAGGAGTGGGGAGGAAAGGGAGAGGGAGGGGAGGGTGGGGGCCCTTTGGGAGCCTGGGAGACCTTTGGGGGCGGTGGAGGGCCTTTGGGGGTCCTGGAGGCCGGTTGAGAGCCTGGGGGACATTTGGAGACCGGGTGAAGGCCTTTGGGACCCCGGTGGTCTTTTGGGAGCTCGATGTGCCTTTGGGGGGCCCGGGTGGGCCTTTGAGGGTCTGGGGGGCCCCTTTGGGAGTCCGGGGGACCCTTTGAGGACCAGGGGAGGGCCTTTGGGGGTCTGAGGAGGGCGTTTGGGGGACTGGGGCTCTTTGGGAGCTTGGTGGGGGACCTTTGAGTACCGGGGGGTTCCTTCTGGATTGGGGTATGGGGATTGGAACCCTTTGGATCGGGGTAGGGCGATCGGGGCCCTTTGGGGTTGGGTAGGGGACCTCACGACACTGTTCAAATTTAACTTGTGTATTATAACGACCACACTCAAAAATCATCTTTTAAATCATCTTTTAAATCAACGTCTCTAACGGTTTCGCCGAAATAATTCCATAAGCTGTCTAAAACCGTTTCGCCCAAATAATCCCCTAAAAGTAATTTCATCGTGTTCCTTTTGTTTGGCATCTCTGTGCTTTCACATTTCAAATTTCTAGGAAACCCTTTCCTACGTTAATCTCTTCATCTCATAAATTTTCCTAGCTAAACTATTATGGTTTCGTTAGAATATCAATTTACCTCTCCGACTTAAAGCTCCGTGAAGCCGTATTTAAAAATAGAATTTCTATCTCTTTAGACTCCCGCATAATTCCAAGATAACAAGTGATGTCATTTCTAATTCCTGACACTAAAGATTAATGAAGCCCTATTTAAAAATAGAATATTAATTTTTCTCTCTGACCTAAAGAACGTTTATCCCTCAGACCTAAGATTAAAGAAGCCTTAATGTTTCTTAATTCCCCCCCTTCGTGAAGCCCTATTTAAAAATAGAATATTAATTTTTCTCTCTGACCTAATGAACGTTTATCCCTCAGACCTAAGATTAAAGAAGCCTTAATGTTTCTTAATTCCCCCTTCGTGAAGCCCTATTTAAAAATAGAATATTAATTTTTCTCTCTGACCTAATGAACGTTTATCCCTCAGACCTAAGATTAAAGAAGCCTTAATGTTTCTTAATTCCCCTTCGTGAAGCCCTATTTAAAAATAGAATATTAATTTTTCTCTCTGACCTAATGAACGTTTATCCCACAGACCTAAGATTAAAGAAGCCTTAATGTTTCTTAATTCCCCTTCGTGAATCAATAATTCTCCCATCGATTATGTAAATCACCCCTCATGTCATTCGCACGTGGCCAAACAACAACAGATCGATTGACCTTGACACACCCATTAGACTCGATCGATAATCCTTGAATAAATTATGTCCCGTCAGCATTAAACTAAATTGTAGATGGCAGCAGGGGTGGGTGACACGGCTGGTACCCCCATCTCTACTTAGAACTTCTCATTTATGTTTAAAGTTAGCCCTCTCCCGATTACCTAGGATCATTGGTTCGTTACAAAAACCCCAGGGAAAAAATAATAAATAAATAAAAATAAATGATACAAAAATACAAAATTCTGCATTTTTGTAGATAGAAATTCTGAACAAGGTGATACCCAGAAAGCGGATTTGGGGGGTTTGAACCCACCCCCTCGAAATGTTGGTTTCATTCGTAAAAACGTTACAAAAATAGATGTAAACAAGTTTTGTATGCGTTTTTTTTAGTTTTTTTTTTTTTTGTCTAACACCCTCCCCCCCCCCAAAAAAAAAAAACTTTGAGGAAAACACCCTGCAAAAAAAATCCTGGGTACGGCCTTGCCTCTGAAGTAAATTTCTCTGATATGCTGGATTTGATGGTATCATTTTCATCAAGATCACTTGACTTTTAAGTCAAAGAGAAATAAACAATTTTTGAAAAGATAAGTAGATATTCTGTATTTTAAATAAAGAACATCTTTACTCGTATGATTTAATTATAAAATTGTATGACCAAAGAAAGGCCGCCCAATCTCCATCACCTGGCTTACATCTTAGAGCAGCGGTCACCAAACTGTGGTCCATGGACCAATGGTGGTCCATGAAAATGTTTAGGTGATCCAAGAAGAAAAGGGACCATTATTAAACAATGTCTATTTTTCTTATTCCATGAACATAAAAAAAAATTAAGGAAACTTATCATAGATTAAGAATTTAAAAGTTACGTTGAATATTATAAAGCTTTATTACAACTGAAAAAGGCTAAAAAAAAATTGCTGTTGTACGTTCTTAAATCAACATACATCTATGACTGGATGCATTTCCTTTAACCTTTCTATTTCTGCGAACCAATTCTGCGAAAAAGTTTGATTCTATTTCAATTTTCAATCCAGTCTCCAGTATTAGTTTAGTTCCTATGAGAATTGTATGTTCCTGATTTTCTGCTGTTCCTTTTTTTCTGCAGCCCGACATAAGCTCCCTGAGTCCATGGAAGTAAACTAATACTTATATAAGCAAGTGTTCACAAAGTTGAAACTTGTGAAGTGCACGGCTACTAATTTTCAGTTTTCTAATTTGAAGAATTCACTTGCAATCAAAATACCCATATGTAGTTGACAAACCGCTTGAAAATTTTCAAAGAGCGCATGAAGGTATGAAAAAGCAAATAGGGGCTTTATAAAACATGGCTGCTGAAGATAAGTCCCTATTAATGGCTTCTACTTGATAGCATTCCGAAATGCACAGAATAAAATGCCATACACGATAGGAGAAAACTTAATCAAACTTTGCATATTACTAGCCTGTGAAGCTGTTTTGGGAAAAACAGGCTATCCAGAGACTGAAGTTGATTCATACGTCTGCCAACACTTTCAGGAGCAGAATTGAAGAAATTGCTGAAGATACTGAAAATTAAGCTATAACAACGAGCAAAAATGCACCAGTTTATTTAATTCAACTTCATGAATATACAGACGTCAGTAACAAAGCACTTGTCTTTTGTGTTGTAAAGGTTGAGTTTCAAGGAGAAATACAAGAACAACTTTTTTCCTGCTGAACTTGCAGGGCAGAGTAACTAGCTTCGAGATTTTTAAAGCTCTTGATAGCTAAATTCCTGAAGCACGAAATTGAGTGGAAGAAGGTATTGGCATTTGTACAGACGGTGCTACAAACATGACTGGACATTGCTCAGGAGCTGTTCCAAGAGTAAAAATGTTAGTCAGCCAGACATTTTGTCTACCCATTGCATTTTACATCGTGAGGAGCTTGTGGTAAAAAAAATGTTTGCAGAAATAAACAAAGTATTATCCAGCGCTATGAAACTTGTGAATGAAATTACACATAAAGCTCTGAATTCTCGGATGTTTGAAATGCTCTGCGAAGAAATGGGTTCCCAGTACACTCACCTTCTTCTTCACGCTGTGGAAAGACGGCCATTGAAGGGCAAAATGCTGAGCGACTGTTCGTCATGCGAGAAGAAATTAGATTATTTGTTTTGTCGACAAAATAATCAGAAATTCCAAGGACCCTTGTCCATGATGAGTGCTTAGCCAAGCTGGAATACCTGGCAGACATTTTTGCTTTGTTAAATGAGCTAAACATATCTTTTCAGGGACAGCTTAAAGACATGTTTATATTACGAGGAAAGATAGACGATTTTCGAAAGAAAATCAGTTTGGCAAACGCGGTTGGCAGATGGACATCTACAAATGTTTATAAATGTTGATGAATTTATGGAAGAGAAAGATCTCAACCGTCAATGGGTATCAATGACTATTCAAGAGCACTTACAGTCACTGACATAATATTTTCAATTTTATTACCCAAGAAAAAAAGATCAAAGGCATGGAAATATGTGGATAATAGATTCACTCATATCTAACGTCGATGAGGACAAATTAAGCATAAAGGGAACAGAAAGCCTCATTGATCTTTCCTGTGATGACAGTCTCAAATTGAAATTCAAGTCCTCTTTATTAAGAGCTCATCTCTCTCAAAAATGAATAACCATTACTGATTGAGAAAGTTATGAAATTTGATTCAGTCTTCAACTAAATACTTATGTAACAAAAAATTTCAGCTATTGCAGTAATTTAAAGGTCGGTACATGTGCTGCGTTGGGGCGGAAATACTTTCTTAGAGCACACACTTTTTCAACTTGTGATTATTGATGAATTGGCTTAGAAAAGACGCTAGAAAATCCTAAATCCGTTTAAGTAAGCCCTCTCATGATATCTATAATCTCTGTTTTGATGCAATCACTCCTGGAAAACAACGAAAAAAAAAAAAACGAAAACGGTTTGCAACCCATGCAAAAATAGGACTCTTTCTATTTTCAAGATGGAGGACTATGAATTTACATGCAAGGGTTTTAGGCCATGAAAAAATTGATTCCCTCTTCCAGAATTTGCATTTTCCAGTAGCTGGGTCAACTGATGTTTAGCGACACAAAGAAGCATAAAAGGCCACTTTGCTGCGGTGCGATCTACTTTCATTGCTAAAAAAGGACAATTATATGTCTAAAATTTCATTCAAATGGATCATTGTAAGGTATTCTGTGGCCCCTGGTTCAGTATGATTACAAAAAAAACAGTCCTTGCTGTATAAGGTGGGGAACAGTAAATCTTCATCCAAGGGTTTTCAGCATTGGTGATTTGTGCGATGTACTTTTATCTAGATTCATTCTTGAGGGGTTCGAGGCTCTTTTTACAATCTGTTAAAATTTCTTCTCGTTATCACAAACTACTGCTTAGGCGATTTCAAATTACTGTTTTTACAATTATGTTGTAAAAACAGTTTTACAATTAAATTGTTGAGTGATTCTCACTCAACAGTTTCTTTAAAAACTCGTTTTGAAATGTTGGCTAGTGTGGGTCACGATTCACTCTTTACTAGGCTGCAGTACCGGCAGTACCTGCTGGAACCGTGATACTCTTAAGTATCAGTTATTCTGCCAACTTTCTCAGTAGAAAAGTTTTAATTTGTTTTTATTTATTGTAATTTATTGTAAAAAGTTTCATAAGTTGTAATTTTTGGTTTTAAACTCAGGCTTTTCTAAGTATTTAATATAAGAAATTAATTGTAATTTCATTGATTCTTGGAGTCCAAAATTTTGAAGGAAAAGGCAAAAAATATAAATAGTGGATAAGTACAAATTAAGAGAAATTTTAAGTGAAACAAAAAAATATTAAGTGGTGTGGGTAAGAACCCCTCCCCCCCCCCCACCGTTCATGCCAGGATTCATTATAATGTCAATTTACAATTACTGTGCATAAATAAAGCTATTTGAATCGACATTGAATACTAAAAAAAACAACTTAACATTCAAAATTACCTTATTAAAGTCTACTGAAGCTATGGTAGTTTGACTTGTTAGTTTTGTCACGAGGTTTTATTGGGTCAGAGTGACCGACATTGTTGGGTATTTTGCAGTCACGTGCAAAAAAAATGCCCTGTATAGAAAATATAGGAAAAACGACTTACATAACAATAAGAGGCAAAGCAACTTTCGTTTGAAACACGCAGTTATGTTTAACAAGGTCGAAAAAAGAGTAACGAAATTATAGAAAGATCTAGAAATCGACTAGTTTGGATCAGAATGGCCAAGATCATTGGGGATTTTCTGTCATGGATTATTAAAATCTGCCCAATATAGAAAATATTGGCATACGACTAACCTAATGAAAAGTGAGAGGTTCAGCACCGTCATTTAAAAAATATGGACACAGTTTAACCAAGTGGTTAAATATATTATAGAAATATATATAAATGCATTTTTATGAGTTATTTATTTTAATTAGATTTCTTTACTTCACTTCACTTCGGCCCCGTATTTCAGTTATAGTCAAAACCCATTTTCCCAACAGTCTAAACACCCGGGTAGGAATCTGGTTTCATGGATCATGTTCAGCTTGTTATCTGTCCGAAACGCCCACACATGCAGTGGCGAAGTGGGCTAAAATTTCTTTACCAGTAGGCATCTGAATGTAATGTTTTATAGTAAAAGGAGAAACATTTAATTGCCACAAGACATGAACGCATGTAATATGTATTTAGCGTTTAATATACTATAAGGAGGCTAAAGGTTTAATTTCATTTAAATAAATAAAATCGAAAAGGTAAAATTATCTTTTATAATAAATAAAATTGAATATGCAAAATTTGAGTAATGTAATTTTTATTTTCATTCCAATGCTGTAATCATAGGCAGCGCAATAGCGCTGCCTAAATAAAGAACGATGTTCGCACAATTTCAGTTACCTTTTAGCATTCAGTCAGACAGATAGTGAAGGTCTCTGGGTGCGGAATGAATTTGGATTAGCTACGTCACTTGCCCGAAGAACGCTGCTTGGATAATCAATTTTTACTGACTGTGATTACCGAAAGTGGGCCCTAAGTAATATCTGCATATTACAAATTACGGGCCTTGCCAGTAAGTATCCTTTCATGACTTTTTAATCATTTTCGGAATTGTGAGATATAAAAAAAAATAAGAGATGGCTGTATCACTACAGCCATCATACCTGGCTACATACAGCCAGTGATACCTGGCTGCATCACTAACAAATGAGTATTTTGACCGGCGAATGGATGAATTAACGGCTACGATTTCGATGCTACTACAATAAAATAAGGTGTTGAAGACAGAAAATAAGCTGTTAAAATCGGAAATGATTAAGGTGAAATCGTCTGCACTTCAAGTAGATTTACATACATGGAGAAACCACATTCTGCTTCACGGGATCGAAACGCCAAATGGATCCCAATTCTTCATGAAACAGTAAAAAATTTTCTTCGGAATAAAACTCGAGATTGTGGATCCTCATCAAATAAGCATCAGTATCACGTATAGAGTCAAAAGATTCACCACGTCTGATTGTGATACTGGCCCTAGTCTGCGGACTGACAGGAAAAAACAGCTAAGCCTGTTTTCGTCCAGCACAAAAATTATTATCACCCATTGCTTCTTAAAGAATGTAGTAAACTAAACAAAACGGGCTACAGCGTGTCAACTGACTTACCTGCTGAACTAGGAAAACGAAGAAAGGAATTATTGGCTCTCGGTTACAAAACTAAAAAATGCAAAGTGAGCAGAAAAAGGTCAGCGAGACTCGTGTGGTCCAGCGTAACGTAAAACTCTGGCTGGAGACAAAAAAGTCAAAAAGCTCACAGCCGTGGGTTAAATATGATGATAACTGTTTCGATCCATTTAAACTGCTTGCCAAAAATGACCCAGAAGAGGTTGATTCCGACCAGTAGTTTTGTCACTTTTTGTCCTATATTTGTTTTTATGCATGTGATATCGTGAGAAGTTTTATAGTTGAAGCCACAGAGTAATTATGTTCTCAAGTTGTATGATAGAGAAGGATGTAAAACGTAAATTTTGTTTTCTTTTTTTTTTGTTTCATCTTAGTTCAGTTTTCTTTTCTCTTTTTTTATGTTTTCGAAATTAGGTTTCTAGTTTGTTTTTGTTTCCTTTCAGTGTTCCATAAAGAGGTTCCTCGCTCTTCTGGGATTTTCCTCCGGTTGCAGTTGGTAAGTGATGACTCTTCCTCCAGCTTTGTCCCTGAGAGGTATCAGAGATTTTGATACAGATAGATTAAAAAATTTAGAAATTTAGAAGAGTCTTATTTAAATCTTAAGATTATTTTTTATCAAGAAATTGGGTCAAGAAAATGATTTCCATTTGTTTGATGATAATAATTTTCCTAGAAGTAAATATATAATTTCTAATTTAATAACTGGGAGATCATCTGATTCTCAGCTTTCGGTATTTCATTTGAATTGCCAAGATTATGTTCCTCATTTTCTGACCTAGAGGCGACATATCGGGAGCTAAGACCAGATGTTATAGGCCTATGCGAAACATTTATTACATATCAAACCGAAAGCCTTTTGGATATTCCAGGTTACACTAGCTATTATCTTCACAGAAAACATATGAAAAGGGGTTGTATAGCAATATATGTCCGCGACACACACACGGTTCAAACTAGGCAAGACCTTACACAGAATAATGAAGGAATTTTCCAGTCATTGTTCCTAGAAGTATGGCTGTCCCCAAATAAAAAAAGTTATTGTGGGTGAAATTTTTCGTTCTCCGTCGAGGTCAACGTCTCAGTTTATGGAACATATGGCTCAAGTCCTGGAGCTAGCAGAGTGCCGTAAAAATGAGCTTATTCTCATGGGAGATTTTAATATTAAGCTCAGTATTCCGCTAACGAACAAAGCAGCAGATTTGCTAAATAATATGACAGATTCAGGTCTATACCCTGCTTTTACGATCCCGACACAGATTACTGAGAGTACAGATTCACTTATCGACAACATATTGAGCTCCCTGCTCCCAAAGTCGGCGGCAGTCCTCGTCAGCGACACATCAGATCACTTCCCCATTTGTGCAACACTCGCTCTTTCAGAACAAGCTAAGATAAAGTCACGAATCAATCCCATGTTATTGATTATATGATTATACGAGCAAAGCAAGGGTACCTGCACCAAAATTTGACGGAAAGAGGGAAGGATGGTCGAAAAGTCTTTCGAACTATTAATTCGGTACTACTGCCAAACACTAAGTCTTAAACATTGCCAGCGAAATTGGTTGTGAATGATGAAGAAATTACCGAACCTGCACAGGTTGCCGCATCGCTGAGTACATTTTTCGCAAATATCGGCCAAACCACTGCAAATTCCGTCGGGACACCACCTAAATTATACAAAAAATACCTTGGCCCAAAGTGCATGAAATCAATGGCAGTGGTCCTGTAGCACCAGGTGAGCTTGAATTGCTCGTAAAGAATTTGAAGGGCTCTTCTGCTTCTGGTTTCGACCTGGTCCACACAAAGGCACTGAAAGCGGTAGTGACGACCACTGCTGAGCCTCTAACTTACCTTGTAAATATTTCACTAGATAAAGGGGTCTTTCCTGAAATGTTAAAAAAAGGCATAGATAACACCTCTTCACAAAGGTGGATGTCATACAGACACAGCAAACTATAGACCAATCTCAATAATATCAGTTTTCTCGAAAGTCTTTGATTGAGATGGCGTTTAGAGCGCTCAAGTAGCAGCCTGAGCGTCGTCCAATTATAGCTTGATTTGTGAATTTTCTCGTGGTTTTTCTGCTGTGATGGTGTAAGTATCGAAAATTTGACTTTCCTAGTATCCATTAGTGCACTAATGATGGCATTAAAGAACTGAAAAGCTTGACTTATACGAACTGAATTCATCTCGCTGACAGTGGCGCCATCTATTTTGTAATTTGGAGTTTAATTGGAGATGGCGTTCCAGAGCGCTCAAATAGCAGCCTGAGCGTCGTACAAGTATAGCTTTATTTGTGAATTTTCTCATGGTTTCTTTTCTGCTGTGGTGGTATGAATAATCGAAAATTTGACTGTCATAGTTTCCATTAGTGCAATAACGATGGCATTAAAGTACGGAAAAGCTGATTTATACGAACTGAATTCATCTCGTCTGACAGTGGCGCCATTTATTTTCATTAACTTAAGGCTCTTTCGACTGTTGAGTAAGCCGCCAGATGTCAATCCAAGTCAACAGCGATCCAAGCGTAGCCACAGAGGGAAAAGAGGAGGCCAAAGAAATAAAAATTGTGCTATCCCTGTTCTCGTTTCTAACAACAGAGCGAGGTCTCTCAGTACAGCAAGGGAACGTATTCTGACAGTAGTTAACTGCATCCCTCCTAGTGAAATCCCTCCTTCGCTTCGTCCGTGGTACGCTGACCCAGTATCGTCACTGTCAAGTACCCCACCTCCCCTAACACCTGAGTTTTTCTTGTCGAAGTGCAGACTTCCCAATATCCTAGTATGTAATGCCCGATCACTAAACAATAAAACCGACGAACTTGAAGTAGTTCTCAAACAGACGAGTTCCCCCATTGCTGTTATCACAGAATGTTGGGATATTAACGATGAAACCGGGCATATCAAGGGTACAAGTGTTTTTTTAATACGAGACGCGACCGAGGGATTAACCGACGAGGCGGTGGGGTCGGACTGTACTTTCGGGAAGACTTACCTTGTAAATTACTAAGTCAGCCCAGTGAATCATGCCATGAAGTAATTTGGGTCGAATGCAAACCAAAGCGCCTATCAAAGCGATATTCGTGCTTGGTTGTAGCTGCAGTTTACTACCCCGAAAGTGCAAAGAACAGAAAAGAACTGATCCAGTATATCCAAAACTGCACTGATGACCTACGCCGCAGACACGCAGCGCCTGCTTTTGTAATCGCTGGTGATTTCAATCAGACTAATAAGGCATGGGTCTCCAGCATGCTTGACCTCAAGCAAGTTGTCTCAATCCCTACTCACGTCAGTGGTAGTATATTAGATCTTATTTTCACGAACATTCCCGATTATTACGAAGTACCCTTCTCTCTTGGTCCGTTGCATAACTCTGACCATAACACACTTCTTTGGAAGGCCAAAGTTGGCCTTCCAGCACCACGTAAAGCAAAAATTACCACTCGACCTATGACTAAAGAGGCAATTCGTTCCTTTGGACAGTGGATTGGGACGTTTGACTTTGATGAGATTTGCTCTATGACAGATATCGACCAGAAAGTTGATACTTTCAACTCTTTGCTGTCATGTAAATATCACGAACATTTCCTGAGAAAAAAAATAACTGTTAGTGATACTGACAAACCTTGGGTAACACCCGATCTAAAGAAGCTTATCTTAACTCGCTGCCAGTTACATCGCAGTGGGGATATTGTTCAAGCAAACAAACTTCGTAACCGCATTGTTAAACTGTTACGAGCAGCGCAGAAAAGGTACGTTCATGACAAAGTCTCGCCTCTCCTTCAAGGTGAGCCCCGTAGGTGGCACTCTGAAGTCAAGCGTCTTACCGGTAAACGTACCACCAGTGAAATTAAGATACAGAAAGACGACAAAACGCTGATAAAATCAGCCGAAGTGAACGCCTTTTTCACTTCAATCTGTACTACTCACCCGTCCTTCACCGAAGCCGAAATCGAAGCCCTCATTGCTGACGTCTCTGAAGATACAATCGTTGAAGTATCCGAGTTCGCAGTGTATAAAGAACTTCAAAAGTTAAAAAGCTACTGTGCTTCTTACCCAGGAGAATTGCCAGTTAAACTTTTAAGAGAATATTCTATGTTTTTAGCAAAACCACTCTCATCAGTGATCAATCAGTCGTTCAGGAGCACAAATTCCCGAGTGCTTGGAAAAAAGCCTACGTCCGCGTCTTACCTAAAGTCAAAGACCCGAAGTCCTGCAATCAGCTTCGTCCGATTTCTATTACGCCTAATATGGCTAAAGTGACTGAATCTTTTATTTATAGAGAGCTCCTAGCCCAAGTTCAGCCAGCCCTAGATCCGTTTCAGTACGGCTGCTTGAAAGGGAGTAGTACGACGCATTATCTATAGTACGTCTCTACCACCTGATTACCGAGTGGTTGGACAAAGGCAGTAGCCTCGTTGACCTGCTTTTAGTCGACTATCGTAAGGCTTTTGACTTGATCCGCCACTATACAGCAGCAAATAACCTCAAAAAGATGGGCGCTAGGAAGCATATTTTGCTCTTAGTTGTTGACTTCCTGCGTAACCACTGTCAGTGTGTCTATGCTCTCTTCCCTAGTGACTTAAACTCTGAGTGGGCTGAAACTAACGTGTGGTGCACCACAAGGCACTAAGCTGGCAGCTCTTTTGTTTTTAGCGGTAATTAACTACATTATCCTCGAGTTTGAAGACAGATTCAAATACGTGGACGATCTCTCCCTACTTCTGAAATATCTTGCTGAAAAGTCAGACGTGTATCCCCAGTTCAGCAGTGAGATCAGGAACTCCTTTCTCGAGGCGTGTAGCATTAACGACCTCCAGCTTAATATGAATAAAACAAAAGTCATGAGGTTTAATCCGCTTAAGCGTGACCTCTCATGCCCGGTTCCTTGGTACCCTACTACCTCACCTCAGTGATTCTCGGGGTTACTTTCAGTGACGACTGTTCATTTAGCGCGCACATCGCCGGTCTGGTGAAAAAAGGTAGTTGCGCATTACAGTCGCTAATTACCTTGCGCCGACTGGGTTTCTCACAAAGTCAGCTGAAGACGGTTTACGTCACGTATGTGCGCCCAATCCTTGAATATGCGTGTCCTGTGTGGGGCCCTCAGGCTCATAATATTGAACACCTAAGTGAAGATCTGGAAGCCATTCAAAAACGGGCAGTGAAAGTGATACTAGGCCCGAAATACAACTCTTATGAGGCTGCCCTTAGTACCTTACGACTGCCAACGTTGCGTGATAGGCGCTTACAGTTAATGTGCAATTTTGGGCAGTCCCTTCTTTCGTCCCAGAAACACCGTTCGTTTGCTTCCCCCACCTGCACCTATCACCGCCAACACCCGCCATAAAAATCAACTAGTGCCGCCAAAGTGTCGAAACAACCGTCACAGCAATTCTTTCGTGCCTTTTTTTGTCAGTTATTTAAACCGCCAGTGACCAGTTTTATGCAATGTACTAAACAGCGCCATTTAGTCGGGGCTTCGGCCACGGCTACGATAGTTTGTTTATAAATAAATGAGTCTATGAGTCTATGAGTCTATGAAACGCCAATGAGAAACAAGCTTTACCAATATTTAGCGGCAAAAGGATTTTTTTAACAGTCGCCAATTCGGCTTAGGGCTGGCAATTCAACCGAAGACGCCCTTACTTCACTAAGTTTATTCATAAACAGAATTCTAGATTCGGGTGCTTTACCTGTAGCTCTGCTTCTAGACATTAAGAAAGCGTTTGACATCATGCACCACAAAATATTACTAGGAAAGCGGGATCATATTGGAGTTCGTGGCCAAGTCCTAGATTGGTTTAAGTCTTATATGGAAAATCATCGAATTTAGACAGGAAATGACAGTACAAATGACACCTGCATTTCGTAGCCCCTATTGCTACAAGCTATGTCAGCCACAAGCGACGCCGTGGTCTTTAGTAAAAGCTGAGGACGAACTAACGGTATTTGCGGATGATTCACTTAAGCAAGCTCTGAATGGAACATCCAGTCTCTCAAAAACGAAGCTACAAGCCATCTTGAAGAAACGTACCTGTGGATGGACGCAAATCGCCTAGTCATCAACGTTGACAAATCGTGTGATTTATTTTTTTCACGTATAGATTCGCTGGATTCTGATGTAATTGACACTAAATCCTCTCGTGGACTTATCAAGAGACCAAAAAAAGGACATGTTCGACACCTAGGGATTTTAATTGACGAAAAACTCTCGTTCAGACACCACATAGCAAGTGTCGAGACGAAGCTTTCAAAGAACCTTGGAATCTTCAGAAAACTTTGTCCCCAGTTCCCTAAGAAAATTCTTATCCTGATTTACAATGCACTTATCAAGCCTCACATTCAATATTGTTCTACAGTTTGGCAATCCACTTTCAAGACACAATTACAGAGACTAAACTTACTTCACTATAAATTTTAGCACTTAATTATAAGCACTTCAAATTTTAGGCCCAGTACCAAACAGACTATCAATGGCATCACTTTAAAGACTATCTTGCACCATTTTTTTTTCAAATATTTCTCAGGAAAACTCCCATCACCATTTAAAAGTTTATTCACACTAACATCACATATCCATAGTTTTAGTACACGATCATCATCAGATATTTACATACCCCTGACACCGACAGCTAGGTCAGAATTTTTTCCTAGAATTGCGGTGTGCTAGGGAGTGGAATGCACTTCCATAAGAGCTGAAATCATATAGGTCTCTAGGCTCCTTTAAAAAGAATGTAAAAAAAATTTTAAAAGATTAAAAAATTATTAATTATATTAATTTATTTTATTTTTATGTTTAGAATTTTTTGATATTATTATTAATTATTATATTTTAGTTTGATACTTCAAGGGGTGTGAGCGGAGGAGAAGTTTTGTTAAATTTATTGGTTTTAATGGCAGTTCGGGTGGAAATTGGAGAAGAGAGGAGGCCACACTGTATTTAAAGTATGCAATTATTACGGGCCTAAACGTGCATCAATGCACAAGGAACTGTGTTAAGTGTATTTTATTTTTTTTAAATTAAACCCTATATTCAACTTGAAATTAAACTTTAAATATATATTTTTTTTTTAGACTAGGGCACTTCGTATCGAAGGAGTTGTTGTAGAAACTTCAAAAAGGGCTCATTCGATTGGAAATGGAAAGGGCTTGTGCCTTTTTTAATAGCCGAAAGTGATTCGAGAGGGCAACTAACACTCCTTCCACGCCCACCATTTCCCGAAACACATCCAATCAAAATTTTGACATAGCCATTTTGTTCAACGTAGTTTAAAGATCTGGAAATTATTTCTTTGAGGAGGACACTCGCCCCCCACAGCCCTCAAGGAAATGGTTGTAAGTTGTGCCCCGGGGGCATATAAGGTCCTTACAGAAAGCGCTGTCGTAAAAACTTCAAAATTGGTTCATTCGACTGGAAATTAAAAGGGCTAGTGCCCTATTTAATAGTTGAAAGCGATTGGAGGGCACCATTTCCCTGGGGGCACATAAGGTTTTTCTTCAAAAAGGGCTCATTCAATTGGAAATTGAAAGGGCTAGGGCGCTTTTTAAAAGTAGATTGAAAATTGAACGGGCTAGTGCACTTTTTAATAGTAGAAAGTGATTGGAGGGCAACTAACCCCCCTCTCACGCCCACCATTTCCCAAACACATCCAATCAAATTTTGGGATAGCCATTTTGTTCAACGTAGTTTAAAGTTCTGGAAATTAGGTCTTTTAGGATGACACCCCCCACCTACAACCCTCAGGGCAAGGGTTGTAAGTTCTGCTCTGGGGGCATATAAAGTTTTTATAAAAAGTTTTGTCGTAGAAACTTCAAAAAGGGCTCTTTCGATTAGAAATTGAAAGGGCTAGTGTCCTTTTTAATAGTAAAGTGATTGGAGGGCAACTAACCTCCCTCTCACGCCCACAATTTCCCCGAACCCATCCAATGAATGAAGATTTTCAGATAACCATTTTATTCAACGTGTTTGAAAGTTCTGGAAATTATGTCTTTGAGGATGACAAACCCCCTCATCCCTCAGGGCAAGGGTTGTAAGTTATGCCCTGGGGCCATACAAGATTTTTTTATAGATAGTGTTATTGTAGAAACTTCAAAAAGGGCTCATTCAATTGGAAATTAAAAGTGCTAGTGCCCTTTTTAAAGTCGAAAGTGATTGGAGGGAAAATACCCCCATCTCACACTCACCTTTCCCCCAAACACATCCAATCAAAATTTGGAGATAACCATTTTGTTCAACATAGTTTAAAAATCTAGGAAATTATGTCTTTGAGGAGGACACTCCCCCCACAGCCCTCAGGGCAAAGGTTGTAAGTTGTGCCCTGGGGGCATATAAGGTTCTTATAGAAAGCACTGTCGTAAAAACTTCAAAAAGGGCTCATTCGACTGGAAATTAAAAGGGCTAGTGCCCTATTTAATAGTTGAAAGTGATTCGAGGGCACCATTTCCCTGGGGGCATATAAGGTTTTTCTTCAAAAAGGGCTCATTCAATTGGAAATTGAATCGGCTATTGCCCTTATTTAAATTAGATTGGAAATTGAACGGGCTAGCGCACTTTTTAATAGTAGAAAGTGATTGGAGGGCAACTACCCCCCTCTCACGCCCACCATTTCCCCAAACACATCCAATCAAAATTTTGGGATGGCCATTTTGTTCAACGTAGTTTAAATTTCCGGAAATTAGGTCTTTTAGGGTGACAGCTCCCCCCCCAGAACCCTCAGGGCAAGGGTTGTAAGTTATGCTATGGGGGCATATAAAGTTCTTATAAAAAGTGCTGGCGTAGAAACTTCGAAAAGGGCTCTTTCGATTGGAAATTGAAAGGGCTAGTGCCCTTTTTAATAGTAAAGTGATTGCAGGGCAACTAACCTCCCTCTCACCCCCACAATTTCCCCAAACACATCCAATCAAAATTTTGAGATAACCATTTTGTTCAACGTATTTGAAAGTTCTGGAAATTGTGTCTTTGAGGATGACAAACCCCCTCCACCATCAGGGCAAGGTTGTAAGTTATGCCCTGGGGCCATACAAGATTTTTATAGATTGTGTTGTTGTAGAAACTTCAAAAAGGGCTCATTCAATTGGAAATTAAAAGGGCTATCGCCCTTTTTAAAAGTCGAAAGTGATTGGAGGGCAAATACCCCATCTCGCACCCAACATTTCCCCAAACAAATCCAATCAAAATTTTGAGATAGGCATTAATTTCAACATTGTTGAAAGTTCTGGAAATTATGTCGTTGAGGATGACGAACCCCCACAGTCCACAGGCAAGGGTTGTAATTTATGCCCTGGGGGCTTATAAGGTTATTATAGAAAGGGTTGTCATAGAAACTTCAAAAAACAATAATTCGTGCCCTTTTTAATAGTAGAAAGTGATTGGAGGGCAACTACCCCCCCCCCTCTTATGCCCACCATTTCCCCAAACACATCCAATCTAAATTTCAAGATAGTCATTTTTTTCAACGTAGTTAAAAGTTCTGGAAATTAGATCTTTGGGATGACAACCCCCCACAGACCTCAGTGTAAGGGTTGTAAGTTATGTCCTGGTGGCATATAAGGTTTGTAAAGAAAGGGTTGTTGAGAGTAGAAAGTAGAAAGTATAGAAAGTAAAAACTTCAAAAAGGGCTCATTCGATTGGAGAAATTGAAAGGGCTAGTGCCCTTTTTAATACTCGAAAGTGATTGAAGGGCAACTAACCCCCCTCTCACGCCCACCATTTCCTGGAACATATTCAATCAAAATTTTGAGATAGCCATTTTGTTCAACGTAGTTGAAAGGTCTGGAAATTACGTCTTTGAGGATGACAAACCTGCCACAGCCCCTTGGCAAAGGTCTAATTTATACCCTGGGGGCATATAAGGTTTCTTATAGAAAATGTTGTCGTAGAAACTTCAAAAAGGGCTCATTGAATTGGGAATGGAGACGGCTATGCCCTTTTTCACAGTCAAAAGCGATCGGAGGGCTAATGCTCCCCCCACGCCCATCATTTCCCAAACACTTCCAGTCAACATTTGGATTTAGCCATTTTGTTGAAAATAGTTGAAGGGTCTGGAATTTGAGTATGGCAACACTCTACCCCCAACAGCCCTCAGGGCTAAGGTTGTAAGTTATGCCCTGGGGCATATAAAGTTTTTATAAAAATCTTTGTCGTAAAATCTTAAAAAAGGACTCATTTGATTGGAAATTGAGAGGGCTATTGCCCTTTTTAATAGTCGAAAGTAATCAGAGGGGAGAATCAACCCCCCCCCCACGCCTGTCATTTCCCCAAACACTTCCGATCAACATTTTGATATGGCCGTTTCGTTCAACGCAGTTGAAAGGTCTGGAAATTATGTCTTTGAGGATGACAACTTTCCCCCCATAGCCCTCACGACAAGGGTCGTAAGTTATACTACTACTAATACTAGCAACTCACCACAGCACCAACCCGCCTGAGGCCAACACAGCTACGCACGCTCCTCCTCCATCCCAATCTATTCAAAGCCTCCCTTTTTACACCCCCTCGCGAAGTTTCAATTTCCTTTAAATCTTTCTTTGCGACGTCCTCCCACCCCGGACAAGGACGACCTGTTTTCCGTTTGGCCCTAGACGGTTGGCCGAAAAGAATAATCTTCGGGAATCAGTCATCCTTCTTCCGCACAACGTGCCCAAGCCATCTCAATCTTTCTTTCATTATAGCCCTAGAGAGCGGTATTGAACCACATTTATCGTTGTTTGAAATACGGTCATTCAGCCGGGTACCCAGAACAATCCTTAAGCAATTTCTCTGGAAAACATCTAGCAAATTTTCATCCGCTTTTCGAAGCGCCCATGCTTCAGAGCCATATTTGACTACTGTCATCACTATAGCTTCTAATATTCTAATCTTTGTTTGCAAACTTATCTTCCTATTCTTCCAAACTTTTTTCAATTGTGAAAAAACACCCTGAGGCTTGGCTATTCTACTTTTAAACATCTTCACTGCCCCCACCATCTTTACTAATTATACTACCAAGGTAAGTGAAGCTGCCTACTTGATCAATCTTTTCATTACCCAATGTCACCTTTTCATCTTCACTTATTCCTAGCCTTAGTGACTTAGTCTTCTAAACATTATTTTTCAAACCTATTCTAGCACCCTGAACTCGCAAAACCTTTAAAAGTTCATTCATTTTGCTCACTCTTTCCTCCAAGATGCTTAAATAATCAGCATATTCTAAGTCCAGGAGACTTTTTCCTCCCCATTTGATTCCGTGGTCTCCCATTGCTTTTCCTGTGCTCCTTAATACAAAGTCCATCGAAATAATCCATATAAAGGGGGATAGAACACAACCCTGCTTAACTCCTGATCTAATACAAAACCAGCTGCTAACCTCATTTCCTAGCTTAACCGCAGCAGTGTTATTCTCGTACATAGCACTAATCACTCTAATGTGTTTGTCTTGTATACCAATACAAGGATAAAACCTTTATTAAAGCTCTTTCTATCAGTAGAATCGAACGCTTGCTCATAATCTATAACACTAAGGACCAAAGATGTTCGACAACTCAGGCACTTCTCAATTATTAACCTAAGAGTGAAATTTTGGTCGACGCATCCTCTACCTTTTCTGAAACCGCACTTTTCTTCTCTTAAAACTTTGTCTACGGCATCTCTCAGTCTAAGAAGTATCATATTACTAAGTAAATTACTACCTACGGAGACCAGACTAATGCCTCGATAATTACCACACTCACATTTATTACCTTTCTTCTAAAGTGGCTTAATTAATGTTTTCCTAAAATCATTTGGTACTAAAATCATTTATGCTCTCGGGGTATATATAAGGTTTTTATAGAAATTTTTGTCGTAGAAGCTTCAGAAAGGGCTCATTCGATTGGAAATTGAGAGGACTAATGTCTTTCTTATTAGTCGAAAGTGATCAGAGGGCAAATGCCCCCCCACAACCATCATTTCCCAAAAGACTTCCAATCAAAATTTTATGATAGCCATTTCGTTCAACGTATTTGAACGGCCTGGAAACTATATCTTTGAGTATAACAAATCCCCCCAGCCCTCAGGGCAAGGGTTGTAAGTTACGCCCTGGGGACCTACAAGGTTTTTATTGAAAGCATGGTCATATAAACTTCGGAGGGGGATCATTGGATTAGTCATCAGATTCTCAAGTATTCTTTCTAAGATTCAAATTTGTCGGAGGGCAGCTACCCCTACCCCCCCCCACACACACACACTCACACAACTCGTACAAAATAATATGTATCGTATTGCCCCAAAATATATGTGAAAATAGAAATTTTGAGATAGCCATTCTATTCAAAATAGTATAAATATCATGTAACAAGGCTTTTGGGGTTAAAACAAACCCCAGAGATTAGGGGCAAGGGTTTTAAGTTATGCCCAGGGGGTATTTAAGGTTTTTATGGAAAGGATGGTTGTTTAACTTTAGAAGAGGCTGAGTTTTTTCCCTAAAAACGACTATTTCAATATAAAACGAACAGAAATTAATTAAAAAAAACTTTTTCCCACAAAATCAGTTTTTCAAAAAAAAGTAAAGAACTCCATTAAGCCAAAAAATGAACAAAAATAGAATCATATAATCTACCAAGCATACAACTACCACAAATCAGTATCAATAAATAAATTGAACCCAGAACAAACAAAAATTAAAATAAACAACAGAGTGGAACTCAAAACAAGTAGAAATTAATATGAGTAGGGTTCTAAACCCTTGTGCTTTCTAAAAGCCAGAATATAATTTGTACTTTACTGAGAAAATTCAAATTAATGTGCATTGTCAGTTTATTATACGTATGTCGATATTTATTTCTTAAGATCTTCATTAATTTTTGATTTCTTAAAGTTATAAAAGTGAAAAAATTTTAAGGATTTTTTTTTCATTTTTGGATGAATTTTCATTTTTATAACTTTAAGAAATCAAAATTAATTAAGATTTTAAGGAATAAATATCAGCATATGTATATTAAGCTGACAGTGCACATTTTTTTTTAGTAAATTCAATTGAATTTTTTTCAGTAAAGTACAAATTATATTCTGGCTTTTAGAAAGCATAGGGTTATAGAACCCTACTCATATTAATTCTACTCGTTTTAAGTTTGCCTCTGTTATTTATTTTAAACTCTGTTTGCTTTGGGTTTCATTTATTTATTGATACTGATCTGTGGTAGTTGTATGCATGGTAGATTATTTTATTCTTTTTTTTGTTCATTTTTGGTTTAATGGAGTTCTTCACTTTTTTTTGAAACACTTATTTTGTGGAAAAAGTTTTTTTTTAATTAATAACTGGATAAGGGAATATTCGTAATATAATTCATTTACAATGAAGCGTCAATGACACAGTAGGCTTTAGATTTATACAGTTAGGGAACTTGAACTTGAAATACCTTTTTTTTGGTTTAGACCAGGGCACTTCATATTGAAGGAGTTGTTGTAGAAACTTCAAAAAGGGATCATTCGATTGGAAATGGGAAGGGCTCGTGCCCTTTTAATAGCCGAAAGTGATTCGAGGGCAACTAACACTCCTTACACGCCCACCATTTTGTGGTAACGTGGTTTTATGGTTGTTGAGGTGGATACCTTTATTCCCCCTTTATAGGGGAGATAAACTATAGCCCTAAGGTAATTAAACTTTGGTAGCGTGCCTTAGGCTATGACCTGACTAATGAGGCGTACCAGCTGGGTATATTTGAGAGACTAAATGTAGATTTTAGAGGGGATGGTTATACTACAATACTTTTATTCAGTTAACATACACTAGTACAAGGTTTAATAATATATACATATATATATTCAACTGGGACTGGGTTGTCCCAGGTAGACCACAAGTATCAGAAAACAACAATAATATATAATAAGATACTTAGACACTTACAATAATCCAACAATATTCCAAGGTATTTCTAAATCAACGGACCAGAGGTCAGTCCAGCATAAAAATTAGTGTCAGTCTACCCCTTCCCATAAAATGTATCTTTTATACATTTTTATCAACCACACCTTCCTGGACCCAACCGACGCAATAGCTAGGAAGTGGTAATTTCTCAATTTCCCGTCAAGCAGAGACTTGGCAGGATATGTTCCTTATCTTAATAAAAAGTGGTATTTCTAAAAAGTGTATTTGTGTCTTAATATTGTTACTATATTCTAACTTAATTAGAAGGCTTCACCACAATACTCCCTACTTAAAGAAGAGTTAACCTCAACTCTCAATACTTTACTTTTAAAACAACTTTATTTTGTACACAGCTATTATGCTGCCATCTTTGGGTCATTATGTGCATATACCCTCAATGGGTTTCCTTATGGTCCTTTTTATGGTCAAATATATGTTATGTCCTTTTTTGTCCAAGGATATCAATTTTGAAATTTATCCTTGTTTCTCTTTTTCTCTGTCTCTAAGACTGGAAATTCTCTTTTTTACCCTTTTCATATGCATCTTCTGTTTTAGCCCCCAGTGGTTTAAGCATTATATTAGTGGTTCTGCTTAAATTAGATTTCAAGTTATATTAGAAACTATTTGATTAATTGAGTTTAAATTTAATTCCAATTATTAATTTAATTTATCTGGGTGATGTGGTTAATATACCGTTTATTTTTTGGGGTTAAAATGCCTTGGATAAATTACAGGTAACAATTTTGGTTTTTAAATTTTCACATATTTTTCCCGCACAAAGCATTTTCACATATTTCAATAATATAAAGCCTTTGAGGCTATGTAGCACATTTTCTAGGCCTAAATTAAGTTCAGATTTTATCTCACTTTATGATGAACTTGTAGTAAAGTCTGTAATACTGCCTACAGTTTCCAAAATATTAGTTGACCAGTTATGGCTTGGCTTCTGATGGTATGAGCTGTTAGTATCAGGATACAATTGAACTGGCTTCAAAATTTGTTACTTTCCAAAAATGGCTCAAAAAATGATTGAAAAATAGATCCGAAAGGATGTCACAAAAAAATTTGATTTCCAAAAAAAACTAAGACTGTATCTAAAATAAATATTCACATTAGAATACACATAAAGCATAAAGTGTTACATATATAGTAAAAAGAAATACTCAATTTTGTAAAGGTTAATTACTTTTAATTATTTTTCTCACTTTTTACTCTAAACATAATATGCCGCTTAAATAGAAACATTATGTTTCTTGCTGGATCAACGTTTTCAAACTTAATACTTAACGGATTATTTCATAATAAAAATATTTATATGTTGACTCTAAGTCAAAACATTTACATATAACATTAAATCACTAGTTAAAACTTAAAGTAAATAAAAAAATAGTATATACACAAGCATTGTGTAATAACTTACACAAGTATTTTTTAAGTCGCAAGACTTATTTAACTACTGGTTAAAACTTAAAGCATTTAAAAAAATAAAACACGGTATAGACTAGCATTGGAATTAATTTCAATCTGTGTTTTGTTAATTGCTTATAAAGTATTAATGTAGAATACTTCTTGAATGATATAAAAAGCAAAATAAAAAAACAAGAATACTCAACATATTAATTCACTATATTTACATTGATATTTAAAATGGCTTAAGTTAAGTTTTTACATAACTTAATTGCTTAAACACAAACAATAATTATGTACCCTAACAATTTATTTAATCGTTGCAATTTCTGTTCTTTTTACAAATTTTAAATAATTCTGTCAAGACTTTTATCTGGTGAGTCTTAACTGCAATTAAAATATTTACAAAAAAAAATTCAACTCCAACAATTATATACATACACTATAACTGAGAACTGTGATTAGCCTCTATATAAGGGGTTGGCAATAGTTCATATAACATGACTTTGCTATTAAAATTTACTTATTTATAACATTTTTTTTTACGATAACAATTCCATATTTAGTAAAGGTTTTCAAAATACCTTTATAGCTATATATATTTTCTCCCTAACATTTTTTACCACTATGTACATTTCCCATGTATACATATATTTTCTTTCTTTTTATTATCTTTGTTTTACCATTTTGGTTCTATTTCGAACCAACTTGTGTCCTTAATTGTTTTTAGCTTACTATATGTCTGTTTGTTTATTCGAACTTTTGAGCTTTTTAATTCTTTTTTAATTTTCAGGTGATTGAGACAGTTAAAAAAATGTATTAGTCTGTAATCTTTTTTTTTAGCTTTAATGTCCTTTTTAGGACAAGGCTCCATTTACATCCTTGATCTGATAAGCTCAAAATTTATCTGTTTACCTTTTACCTGTTATGCTATTACCAATTGACTCGTGCCTGCACTCTGAAGGTTTACTTACCAGGGCTGCCATCTGGTAGCTCCTTACAACGTTTCTAGATTCTCTTGTCATCGGCGACAGCTAAAAGGACTTTTATGAACCTGCACACACAATAATTAATTATGTATAGCCACACTTTTTATTTGTAACCCCAGTTATTTCTTGGGCTATTCTGTTATCAAATAAAGTGGTCCTTCTGCAGGAAATATACCTTGCCTTCATGGTACACGGTAAATTATTTTATTTACATACAAGTGATAAAGACTATTTTCACTTTAACTTTACAACTTTAAGTGGTCTTGCCTTAAATTTCGACTTCAACTTGTGTCCTTTTGTCACCCAATTTCTTTTACTTCAATTCCGTCTGGCTATATTTTCAACTTAAACCTTTTTTTTGATTATTTACTTCAATGAAGCCTAAGGTTTTCCCCCAGTCTTTTTTCAGTTTTTTTTCAGTCTATAGGTCGTTTCTAAGCCTATATTTAAATGTTTCATGTTTAATTCAATAACTTTTAAAATTTTTTATGCTGATTGCCATTCTATGGTCAAATTCATTATCTCCTTATTTTTAAGGGGGGGGATGTGTCTAATTTCGCAACCTGTATTTTTTTGAAATTATTTAAATTTCTCTGTCCAAAAGTGTTTGTTTTAGAAAAGTACTGTATTTTTCGGCTGATTTTTAGAACACTTTCAATTGAGTTTTGCCCCGCATTTGCTAGTTTTCATTTCTTCATAAAAATGCAATTTTTATAATATACTGGTTGCAGATTTTATTTTAGTTTCAATTATGATCTTATTTTATTTTCCAAAGAGAGACAACAATTCCCTTTGCAAGGCTATATCACTTTGAATGCGATTCTCACTATCTGTGGTTTATTGATAAGCTTAAATCTGGGAAAATTGTATGAATGAATTTCTGTTCATTGCTGAAAGTTTTTTCGTAGTGTAATGTTATATTTTATTTTCAAAAAAAAAGTGGATACGTTTAGTTTGTGTTAGGGTTCAATCGATAAGGATTTGGGTGTTTGGGCTGGCACAGGTGACAACTAGTTGTTTAAACTAGGGATCTCCTGTGCCAGTTTGTTTTCTAAGATCCAATACATCGCTAGAGTTAAAATTATTACCTTGAACTACTGTGGTTTGCTTTTGACGATGAGGTTTATTTTTGGCTTATTTTTAATGGATTTTGTCGTTGGGTTTTACCTCCTGGTAAGTTTTTATGTTATAATTTATTTTTATATTGCTTTTTGTTTCTTTTACCTAGCACTGTGTTTGCTTCCTATGCTTATTCTAAGTTTCGCTGAAATCTTTATAGTGCTTAATTATTGTCTTTAAATTTTTTATTCCTTTTCACCTTGTGTAACTAACAAAAAAATAAATTATATTAGACTATGACTAATTATAATAAGATTACAGCTAGCTTTTACGCATAGCCGGCACTTAATGTAAACTCTGGCTGTATTTTCCTATTATTATTTTTTTTAATTACCGTCAAAAAAAAATTCAAATTCGACTGGGGATGCTACCTCAGAGGTCAAAGGTCAGTAGATGAATTGCATGTACTTAACAACCAGAGACCAGCAGTGATTGAGCTTACTCCAAATTTGCTAGCTTCCAATGACCCTATTGGAGTAGACTACCCTCCTTCGCTTTTTTTACTAACCCCAGAATATTTTTCAATATACATATCAAAAGAATCGCCTTTTAATGCTGATTCTAAATATGTATAATTTAATTAGTTTCACTACACCCATCAAAAGTTACGAATCAAGTATTAATAACTTTAACTGTAACGCCACTGTGTAATTGTTCCCGTGATAAAGTTTCTATTTGCTTCCTAGACACAATCTATTTGTAGACTAATTGGGATATAAGGGACTATTGGCTTCCCTCTATTTGATTTCTAATATCAGACCGTATTTATGTGATATATTATGAAGGAAATTTTGACGTTATTAACATACCAATTAAAAGAAGAAAAAAAATATAGATATTTCTTTAGAGGCTCTTTACTCGTTTTTTTTTTCCCAGGTTATCATTTTTTTATTCAAATACTAATCGGCTGGGAGCAATACTAGTTCACGCTTTTCCGTTTCCTGGTCTGATTTTTGGATTCCAAATTTTTGTTTCTCTTTCTTTATAATATTGACAAGTTTTTCCGTAGTCTATATAATGTGGTTCACAAGGTTCTGAATTCAAGCGTGGTTTTATGGCTTCGTCAAATGTCTTTAGCCTCCGTTCCTCATGAAGTTTGGCCTTTTTCATTAGAGATTTAGCTACTTTTGCTGCTGAAGAAGAAACTTGTTGCTGTCCTTCTGGTTTCTTTACTTTTCTCCATAATCTCTCTCTTAAGGAGGTTTTTCTTAACGATGGCCGAGGTTTAGTTATATCTGTTTCTGTAGAAGAATTATCGGTTTCACATTCTGTTAGCTCGCATCTGGTAGATGGCGTTTGTTCCAAAATCCATTTTTGTGTTAAGACTGTAGGCGAGTCTAGGGTATGAAAATCAGATAATTCTTTGGTTTCTTCAAATTTTTCTTTCTCTTTAGATTTAACCTCTGGTTTATCACTTTTTAAACCAGTAGGTTGTGCTTGAGGCTCTTCTCTATCGCTTTCTTCGCTAGTATCCGATGAGCATTGAACTTTTTCGTTTTTATTTTGTTTGTTGTGGAAAGTTTGTAGTTAAGACTGGGCTAAATATTCCTTCCACTTCTCCCAACTGTTGTGGTCGTTAAAAGGCCATAGAATTCATATAGCCTTCTGATATATACTGTTGCGATTTTTTCATCTATTTCTTCGTCTGAAGAAACGGGCTCTGATTTCCATGGTTTTGAGAAAAATGCTTTTTTCATTCTATTATGGTGAACTATTTCTTCCTTTTCATTGTACTGATGTTTTTAGAACATAGGTTAAGTTATTTGGTAGAATTTTTACGATCCTATAGGGCCCGTTCCACTTTTTTTTTAACTTTTTTTATCCCTTCTAGATTGGTTTTGTATACATATACCAAGTATCCTAAACAATAATCTGTCTTATTTTTGTTTTTTTCTGTCATATATTTCTTTTTGTTCTGTTTTCACATCTTCCAAATTGTCTTTAACCTGTTCCATAGCTTTTTTCTTTCGCATCACCATTTTTTGTTCCTATTGGTCCAGATTGTAATATATTCTATCATTTTGTATTTCATCCATTGCAATTTGGGGATCTCTTAGATGTTGTAAAAGAAATGGCGTTTCTTTTAAAGAACGTGAAAAAGCCGTATTTACTGCAAAGACTACGAAAGGTATGTGTTTGTCATAATTCTTATTTTCCTCTCTTGCGTGTATCCCCAGCATGTAAGCTAATTCCCTACGTTTGCGTTCGACTTTTCCATTAGCTGACGCCATGTAAGAGGAAGTAAACCATCGCCTTACCCCCAGATATTCCTTAATTTCGTCTTATAATATGGCTCTAAAACATGGCCCATTGTCACTAAGTAAAATTCTATGAAAAATTCCGTGTTCCAAAAATAGCCAGTTGACTAAAACTTTCGCAATGGTTTTTGCTTTTTCGTCTTTAATTCAGAAAGCGTATAAATATGAGTTGAAATGGTCAATTATGGTTAGTACACACCAATTTCATTTCCTGGAAACTGGTAAACTTCCTCCTGCCCCCCAAATGTCCATAGACATTAATTCTCCTACCCCTGAAGGGGTGGGTTATTGACCTAATTCGGCCCTAGGGGTCTTTGGTGGCGACTTTTGTTTGGCACACTCTTGCAGCTTTGTTTGAAAGCTTTTACTTTCGAGTACATTTTTGGAAAATAAAAATTTCCTTTTATCCTCCCAATAGTTTTCGCTTCTCCCATGGGACAGCCAATAGTTGCGTGTGCCATCTGTAAAATTTCTCCTTCCAGTGATTTTGGAATTACTGGAATAATTTTTTAAGTCATTTTTTCTATATTATTGGGTTCTCTGTAATATCTTACCAAAAGATTTTTACTTTCATCCAGATCAAAATTATATAAGTCCTTCAAAAAATGTTTAAAATGCTCTGGCAGTTCCGTTCCTTTTGATAAAAAGGATTTCATTGCTAAACAAAAATCATCTTTATCTTGATGATTCGAAATATTTCCATTAGATAATAATTCCACCCCTTCCAGGTAGTTTTGGATGATTGTTATCAAATTTCCTTTCGTATCAGGATTTCGTGACAAATAGTCTGGTAAAATGTTTGTACTGCCCTTCATATATATTGGGGTATATGAATATGCTTGCAGACGTAGTATCCACCGTGTCAGCCGTGCTGAAGTGTTTTGCATCGTATGTAGCCAAATTAGTGGTTTTTGGACTACGCGTAAAATGAATTTTTTTCCAAGTAAAAATTGGCGAAAATATTCTGTAAAAACTACAACTGCTAGGCATTCTCTTTCAACCGTTGAATATTTTCTTTCTTCCTCAGTCAGCGACCTGCTGGCGTATTCGACTATTGATTCTACCCCTTCAGAATTTATATTTAATAATATGGCACCAATTCCATACCCCGAGGCATCTGTTTGGAAACAGAAGTCTTGTCACAAATCTGGTAGTTTAAGTATTGGCGCCTTTAATAATTGCCTTTTTATTTTATTCAGCGCCTGCATTGCGTCCGCTGGCCATTCGAATTTACCTGATTTTTTGAAAAGGTTTGTCAAAGGTTGTGCAAATGTTACATTGTTTTTAATATATCGTCGGAAATAACTTAACAAACCACAAACTGATCTGCAGCTTTTTTGATCTTTTGGTGGCTTTAAATTTTCTATGACCGTAAATTTTACTGGATTTGGCTAAATTGTCCCTTTGTTTATCAGTTGTCCAAGAAAATCTAGTTTTGGTACTACTATTTTTAACTTTTCTGGTTTTAATTTTCAGCCTGCTTTTTCAAATTTTTTCCAGTTTTTTCTAAGTCCGACTAAATGGTCTTCCAGGATTTCAGTAAACAAAATTACATCATCTAGGTAAGCCAAGGTATCTTTTTTCCTTCCTGGTTCGTTATCTTTTAACACCAAATTCATTAGTCGACTAAAACAATTTGGACTAAATGATAAGCCAAAAGGCATACGTTCAAATGTGAACGTTCTTCCATCGTCTAAGATTACTGTTGCTTTGTGCTTTGTTTCTGGATCTAAGGCTATTTGCCAATATCCTGCTATTAAGTCAAAACTAGTGTAGTATTTCGTACCTCCCAGCGAATCTAAAATCTTATCAATTCTTGGTAATTTCATACATCTTTTACCGTGACTGCATTTAGCGCTCTAAAATCTATACAAACCTCCAGGTATTATCTTTTTTGACTATTACTAGTGGAAAGCACAATCGCTAACACTTTCTTTAATTATAACCTGTTCTTCCATTTCCTTTATTTTGCCGTCGAGCCATGGTTTTTAATGATAAGGTGTTTCATACGGTGACTTTTTAATTGGAGGGCCCTGTGTTGATATTTTGTGCGTGATTAAGTGAGTTTATTCCGTAATCCGCTTTGTGTCTTGCGAATGTCCATCTAAAATCCCAAAGAATATTTCCGATCCGGGTTTTTACGTTTTCTGGTAAATGTTTTAAATAAAATTGTTGCAAAAAGTCTGTTTTTTGTCATTCCATACTTTTCTTGTGGTTGTGGTTTTGATAACATCTGTTTGTGGCTAGTGAAATTTACGCTTAATTTTGGGCTGCTTAGAGATTTTATTTCTGAATTTGTAATATTTGCCACTGACCCAAGCCCTATTTGGTTCAGCTTTATTTTGTTATTACTTAGATTTGATAGTTTTAAGTATGTTATACCATTTTCAATTATAATAACTTGATTTTCCACGAAAATCGTGGGGTATTCTTCGAGGGTGTATCCCCTATCATGGCATCCATTCTTTTAACCTTTCCTTCTTTTGTATTTAATATCGCTAGCACTTGAGCTGTTGTTCCCCTTCTATTGTGAGTTTTCCGTTTATTTTTAGGTTATAATCCGAATCGTCACTCTCTTTATCTGTTGTTACGTTAATTTGCCTCTTAGTTTTATTTGCCTGGCTTATGGTTATTGTATCAGTCATGGGTTCCCATACGATCCCATATTTCCTTATAGCGTCTATTCCAAGAATACAAGTAAATGGTAGCTGCTTACATATTATCACCGTTACTGTTATTTCTTTATCCCCTGTGCTAAATTTTAATGGCGATTCCTCTCAAAATTGTCAGCTTGTGACCTGTTACTGATGTCAGGGCATTCTGGCATCTGCTTACGCGATTTTTTACACTAGGAGGAAACCTCTTAAAAACTTCATCTCGAATTAATGATTGAGACGCACCCGTATCTAGTAAGCATGGTAAATTTTGAAAACACTCAATTTTAAAACAACGTAAAATCTGTAGACTATTATTATTTGCATTTGTATCAGAACACTCTAAACTATAAAGGGTTTTTTGTAAGGATACAGCTCTGTCAACCCTTACAGGCTGGTTTCTCCGTTTAAATGCCCACTGTTTGACCAAAGGTTTCTGGGGCTATCCCAGTTTTCTTCAGCGTTGCTATTTTGACCCTGGGTGTTGCTAACCGTTTGCCTTCTAGGCCTAAATTCAAGAATATTATTAGGTGTTTGCCAAGAATTATTTGTTCCCTGTCTTCCTAAATTTCTGCCCCCCTGCTTCCTGAACTGGTGTTTTAGTTTGCTACAATAATAGAAATTAAATTTTCTCTTGAATTGTTTGTTGGTTTCCTGGTTAATTTCTAAATATTCTTAATCTGTCATTGTTGGTTCCCCAATTATCTGTCTTTGGTGGGGGTGGGTGCCCATATTTTCTATAGTTATTAGCTGCTAATCTCTCAAGGTCATGTAATCTGTCAGCTACTTACCTAAATGGCGACCCTTGGCCTCCGTCACGCCTTTTTGGTTTACGGTTTGGCTCCTCAAAGTTCACCCGCTTCTGTCCCCTTTCATATTTTATACTTTCTTGGGCTCCTGTGTTATTTATTGACATATGATAAAAAATTTTCATGGGCTCGTCAATTTTTACCTCTGTTTCTACTATGATTATAGCCTGCTCTAAATTTTCAGGTTTCCGTGATAATATTAGTCGTAATAGCTTTTTTGGTAGCCCTTCCGTAAATGTATCTAATTGTACTTTCTGTACTGTCTCGTCATTTCTGCCTTTCTCTAACTGTAAGCATACAGATCGACAAATTCGTCAGCATATTCCCTGATACTAGTTGAGGTATGCTTGTCTCTATGAACCTTGTTTTAAAAGATTCAATTAGAGTTATAATGTTCTTGGGCTCTTTTTTATTAATTGCCTCAAAATGTTTAAGGGCGCTTCCCTTTAATCTTGCTGCAACACATTGCTCTTTGACCTTATCGTCAAACGACTCAGTTAGTTCGTTGAAAATTTTCAATTTTACGATAAACTCATCTACATCGGAAACGCCCGCGTATTTTGGTATAATTTTGGAAATTTAAAGTACCGTTGATAAGGATGCCATTTTTCCTCTGGTAAAGCCATTTTATTTCAATCTACAATTTTTTTCTAGTCCTCTCGGCCCAGTTTTTCTAACGGCCACCAGTTGTGGCAACGTGGTTTTATGGTTGTTGAGGTATACCTTTATTTTCCCTATATAGGGGAGATAAACTATGGCCCTAAGGTAATTAAACTTTGGTAGCGTGCCTTAGGCTATGACCTGACTAATGAGGCGTACCAGCTGGGTATATCCGAGAGACTAAATGTAGATTGTAGAGGGGTTGGCTATAATACAATAATTTTATTCAGTTAACATACACTAGTACAATGTTTAATAATAATATATATATATATATATATATATATATATATATATATATATATATATATATATATATATATATATATATATATATATATATATATATATATATATGTATTCCGCTGGGACTGGTTGTCCTAGGTAGACCACAAGTATCAGAAAACTACAATAGTATATAATAAGATACTTAGACACTTATAATAATCTGACAATATTCCAATGTGTTTCTAAATCAACGGACCAGAGGTCAGTCCGGCATAAAATTAGTATCAGTCTACCCGTTCCCATAAAATTTTTCTTTTATACATTTTTATCAACCACACCTTCCTTGACCCAACTCACGCAATAGCTAGGAAGTGGTAATTTTTCAATTTCCCGTTAAGCAGTCAACTTACCGCTGCACCAAGCCGCCTGAGGCCCATACAGCTACGCACGCTCACCCTCCATTCCAATCTATTCAAAGCCTTCCTGTTTACACCCTCCCACGAAGTTTCCATTTCCTTTAAATCTTTCTTTATGACGTCCTCCCACCCCAGACAGGGACGACCTGTTTTCCGTTTAGCCTTAGACGGTTGGCCGAAAAGAACAATCTTCGGCAATCTGTCATCCTTCATCCGCACAACGTGCCCTAGCCATCTCAACCTTTCTTTCATTATATCCTTAGAGAGCGGTATTGAACCACATTTATCGTACAGCCTATTGTTTGAAATACGGTCAGTCAGCCGGGTACCCAGAACAATCCTTAAGCAATTTCTCTGGAAAACATCTAGCAAACTTTCATCCGCTTTTCGGAGCGCCCATGCTTCAGAGCCATATTTGACTACTGTCATCATTGTAGCTTCTAATATTCTAATCTTGGTTTGCAGACTTATCTTCCTATTCTTCCAAACTTTTTTTAATTTTGAAAAAAAAACACCCTGACCCTTGGCTATTCTACTTTTAACATCTTCACTGCTCACACCATCTTTACTAATTATACTACCAAGGTAAGTAAAGCTGCTCACTTGATCAATCTTTTCATTACCCAACGTCACCTTTTCATCTTCTTTTATTCCTAGCCTTAGTGACTTAGTCTTCTTAACATTATTTTTCAAACCTATTCTAGCACCTTGAACTCGCAAAACTTCTGAAAGTTCATTCATTTTGCTCACTTTTTCCTCTAGGATGCTTAAATCATCAGCATAATCTAAGTCCAGGAGTTTTTTCCTCCCCATTTGATTCCGTTGTCTCCCATTGCCTTTCCTGTGCTCTTTAATACAAAGTCCATCAAAATAATTCATATAAAGGGGGATAGAACACAACCCTGCTTAACTCCTGATTTAATGTAAAACCAGCTGCTAACCTCATTTCCTACCTTAACCGAAGCAGTGTTATTCTCGTACATAGCACTAATCACTTTGATGTATTTGTCTGATATACCTAACAAGGATAAAACCTTTGCTAAAGCTCTTCTATCAACAGAATCGAACGCTTGCTCATAATCTATTATAGGCAGTGCGTTAGCTCTGCCTAAGACAGGCACTTCGTATCGAAGGAGTTGTCTTAAAAACTTCGAAAAAGGGCTCATTCGATTGGAAATTTGGGTGTCTAGTGCCCTTTTTAATAATCGAAAGTGATTGGAGAGTAACTAGCCCCCCCCCCTACGCCCATCATTCCCCCAAACACATCCAATCAAAATTTGACCTCATAATTTTGACCTTATAATCAGGCATAACCTTAAAAACCCCTTTGCCTTCCCAAGGCCAGAACAAAATTTGCACTTTACTGAAAAAATACAAATTAATGTGCATTGTCAGTTTAATATACATATACTGATATTATTTGATTTATTAAAGTTATAAAAGTAAAAACATTTATATTTTTTCAGTAAAGTGCAAATTGTGTTCTGGCCTTGGGAAGGCATAGGGGTTTTACGCCCAACTTCAATTAATTTCTGCTCGTTTTAGTTTGACTCGGTTAATTATTGTAATTTCTGTTCGTTTTTGGTTTCATTTATTTATCGATGCTGATTTGTGGTAGTTTCACGATTGGTAGATTATTTGATTTTATTTTTGCTCATTTTTTTAATGGAGTTCTTTACTTTCCTTTGAAAAACTTATTTTGTTGAAAAAGTTTTTTAAATTAATTTAAAAAACAATCAGAAATTAAATAAAAAAAAAAAAACAAGTTTTTTCAACTGAAAGTGAGGAGCAGCATTAAAACTTAAAACTAACAGAAATTATTAAGTATACGAGGGGGCTCGCCCCCTATTCAATACCTCGCTATTTGCGCAAATTTTTTTTTTGTACTTTCAAAGAGCTATGTAGTCTAATTAATCAGCCTTTGTGATTCAGGGATTTCAGGTTAGAATAAAATTCAAACTTTAGCGTGAAGAGCGAGGTATTGACTAAGGAGCATATCTCCTCATATACGTAATGATTTCTGTTTGTTTAAGTTTTAATGTATCTCCTTACTTTCAGTTGAAAAACTTGTTTTTTTTAATTGCAGATAGAAGCTTGAAACCTCTACATTACTGTTCTTTGATACGCTGAATCTGCTGGTGTGATTTTCATTAAGATTCTTTGACGTTTAGAGGGTGTTTACTCCCTTTTTTTTTTTTTATCAAAAATAGGGTAAATTTTCTCAGGTAACCTGGAGGCGCCTGGTATCATCGTTCTCTACGCCGAACCTTCGGCAGGATTCTTAAGTCAAGTAAGTCAAGTCTCTTTTTTTTGGTGAAAGTGATCATTTATTGCCTAGCTTAGTTGTTGCCTAGTTGCCCTCCAATCTCTTTGGTCACTTAAAAGAGACACTAGAATTCTTGAATGAGCCCTCTCACAATATTCTAGGACTACTTGGTCGATACGATCAACCCTGAAAAAAACAAAAACCAGAACAAAACAAACAAATAAAACACACATCCGTGATCTTTCTCCTGGCAAAAATAAAATTCCATATTTTCAAACAGTTTGTGGTAACAAACTGTAAGTAAGGAGTGACCCGGCTCAATAGTAACCGAAATTCTAAAAAAACGGAATTTTAATACCAAGTTCAAGTTCAAATTCTTTATGGATCAATAAAAAATGTTTTGACAAAACTATCAACTTAATGACCCACAGTGAGAATAACTCGTGTGTGGGTTAATATACACTCAACAATAAATAAATAATACCATCTACAGATATGGAATAAAAAGATTGCTCTTCAACTCTCCGTACGGTAAAAACAACAAAATTCGAATAAAATCAAAATAACCAAATAAATAAAGTGAAATGAGGAGAATCCACCCCAGAAAATAAATCAAATTAATAATTACTGATTAAGTGATTCATTAATCTAATTTTATTATTAAAAAACAAATTATTCAAATCTATAAAACTATGAAATTCATTCCAATTATATATAATACTATGCCTTGGTGAAAAACGGGACCTTTTAGATTTTATTAAAGCTTGATGGACTACAGAACTGCCACGGGTCCCATATGCATGCAAAACCTGATTATCATCGTGACAAATTTATTATGGAAATAAAAATACTCAGGCAAAAGACTTTGAACGAGTTTAATCATCTAAAGAACAGAATGGAAAGAAGAGAAAAGATCCAGTGGAAGGATATTTAAAATTTGATACATACTTTTCGTTGAAGACTTACCAGGGTAAGAAAACGGGCTAGGCAGGTAATTCTTCAATAGACGCAGAGCTTTATTTTGTTGCCTCTGAAGAGGAAGAATATGAGTTTTAAAAGAATTCAAAAAAATAATGGGACAGTAATTTATATATGAATGCACTAGAGAATGATAAAGAGAGTTCAGGGCAAAAAACGGCAGAACAAATTTCAGATGATTCATCATTCCAATATTTTTGTCAGTTTCATTCGAAGATAAATTGCATGGCTTTTAAATTATAAACTTGAATCCAGTATTATCCCAAGATATTTTTTATCATCAACTCTTTCAATTTCAATGGGTAGGCCTTGAATATTAATCATCATAATTTCCGGAGCTGTTTTCCCAGTACGAGAGAAGATGGTGAATTTTGTCTTAGTACAATTAATAGTCAATTTATTTCTCGAAAACCATAAGATAAGCCTCGACAGTGCTGATTCCAACCTAAGCTTTAAATATCTAGAGTCGGGGCTGCTGACATTGCATGCCGTGTCATCGGCGAATAATATGTTAAGGCCAATACCATCTTTGATGCTATTACTGATATCATTAACATAGATAAGAAATAGAAGTGGACCCAAAATAGATCCTTTTGGGACTCCAACTGACTGAGATTGAGATACTGATGAGGAAGAAGTATCACCTCCGTCTACATACTGATTTCCGTTTTTTAGGTATGACATTACTAAGTCATTAACTGGGCCTCTTATGCCGCAGTTATCAAGTTTAGTATGCAATATTTTATGGGAATCGTATCAAATGCCTTTATAATGTCAATAAAAATTGTGGCAGGAATATCACCTTTGTCAAGCGCGTCATGAACAAACTGAGTCATTGCCATAATAGCATGCTCAGTAGAGTGAGACTTCCAGCACCCAAATTGCATCGGACTGAAAAATTTTTAGATTTCATTAGAAAGCTGACTATACGGTTATATAGGCAGGCACTTTTCGAGCAACTTCCCAAATGTAGACAGGATCAAAATCAGCCGATAGTTTTTTGGGTTCTTCGGGTTATACAAAGAGATAATTCCTTTATACAAAGAGATAATTCTTGCAGACTTGAAACAAGAAGGAAATCTTCCGGTTTTAAAACAGAGGTTGAACACATGGGAAAGCGGGATTACAATATTTGGTGCTATGCACTTAATCAGATAGTCGATGACCCATCAATTCCTTCCGAAGATCCATTCTTTAAAAGGTTTGTTGTAAGTAAAAGTTCATCTGGGTTTACAGGAGTAAGCAAAATGAGCAATTGTGAGACGGGGGTAGATATGATTGAAAGTCCTCTCCAGTTTCATTATCCAGATGACGGGCCAGGTTGTTTCCAGCAGTTGACGCGGTTTCCTCGCCAATTTTTGCAAAGTGTATATTTAATGCATTGATAACTTTCACTTTCCCTGTAGAAAGTTTAGTTCCATCTTCAGCTATTACTTCATCAGGAAGATCATGGGTCTTATGCTTTCCTAAGCACTTATCAATTATTCCCCATTTCTTCTTGGGGGACCCTTCTGCCTCAACAAATGCTTCGGCGAAGTAATGGCTTTTTGCTGATCTTAAAATTTTTGTTAAATAATTTTTGTATCTGCGAAATTCAGCTAATTTAACTTCAGATGGATGCATTAAGTATGCCTTATATAACAGATTCTTATTTTTTATTGATACCAGCAGTCCAGGAGATATCCAAGGCTCAATCGGCTCTATACTATTTCTTCTTGATATTTGGCGGAGAGGGAAAGCATTATTGAAACAGGGTTTAAACTGATTCACAAGAAATTCAGCAGCAAAATCAGGGTCCGAAGACTCTAAACAAGAAGAAAAATCACTTGAAGAAAGCAATACTTTAAGTTTACTTAAGGAGTTTCTATTAGTCACTCTCATATTTCTTTTAGTAGGCCTATTAAACTCTGTAATCAAGTGAAAGTCGGTCACAAGCATCAAATGATCTGGAGCATCTTCAATAACCACATCACTAGACTTTAGTTCCTGATTCGTAAACAAATTATCAATAAGGGAAGCAGAATCTTTCGTTATTCTTGTTGGGACTCCATAAGCTGGTAAGAGACCACTGGACAAGCACATTGATAATAAGTCAGCCCCGTCAGAAGAGATTCCGTGGAAATTTCCACTTGAATTATTAGAATTATTGAATTAGAATTATAAAAATCAATATTAAAGTCACCCATGATAACTATTTTTGGATATTTTTTCGAAGCAATAAGCACAGAATCATCAAGAAGTTCCATGAATTTTGAAGAAGAAGAACTTGGAGGCCGGTAAAAAACACAACACAAAATTTTCATACCATTTACATCTATTTTAACTGCCAAAAATTCAAACTCCATTTCAAGATATAGGTGATCAAATTCACTCACCAGATCTGACTGAATTGTTGATTTAATGAAAAAACCTACCTCTCCCTGTTTTTTATCAATCCGATTCTTATGAAAAAGAGTAGTAATCCTGTTTATTAATAAATGTCTTTGTCGAATCATTTAAAAATGTTTCACAAGATGCGAAGACATCTATATTATGATGGGATGTAAACAGGGATATTCGATCAAAAATATTTAGTAACCCACGACAGTTCAAAAATGCCATTTTAAAATAGTGCCTTTATTTAAAACTTGGGTGGGGAGTAGATATTTATTTTTTGAGGTAGAATGAACCATCATATCAAAACAACGTCATCTTTGCATAAATTCTCAAATATTTTACCTAAATCTAGGGGGAGCTCCTCGAAAACTTACGAAGTCTATCATCCATTATCTCGATGCTGGGTATACTTATTGACAAAAAGTGACTTACCAACCATATGGAGAGTCAAAGGCGACACAATTATAACCAGAACTTCATCTGAAAGAGAAAAACATAAACAAAAAACTAGAACTTTATAACATGAAAACCTTATATAAGAAAACTCAGGAATAGTGTGGCACAAAGTAAAGAAATTAAATATAACAGTTTTGATAACAAAAAAACAAAGTAAGAAAAAACCACATAATACTTATTATGATACTTTTGCGAATGGGCCTCCGAAAATAAGATAATCATGATCCTTAAACAATCATAAATTATCAACTAACTTAACAACCAGAGCACTAAACACAAAATTAACAAAATACTCCACAAAATCTTATTAATCTAAACTCGGACTACTACTATCCTATTCAATTATTGATCTTTATGCTGATTTCAAATAAATAAGTTTCATCATTTCGATTCCTAGGCATCCTGCTTGACGAAAATCTTTCCTTCAAGCATCATATTGACCTGATTAAAATGAAAGTCTCCAGGAGTCTTGGAATCCTTAGAAAGCTTAAACACATATTTCCAGGGTCGATTCTTAGAATCTTGTTCTACAGCCTAGTTCAGTCTTATGTTTCATATTGTTCTGTTATTTGGATGTCAACTTTTCCCTCGTCTCTGATGCCACTTTCAAACTTTATGATAAAGAAAGGACTCTTATTAAGGAAACTAACCGATCTTTACTTATACCCTTGCTTGATTTGACATCTCTCTATTTTCTTTCTTGTTGTTCTTTCATCTTTTTACAGTTGCACGGCCATCTTCCTGCTGCTCTATGTAATAATATATCTTATGTCTCTGATTAATTGACTTATCATCTCCGCACTTCCAGCAATTTACAGATTCTTTATACTTCATCAGTGAGGTCTGATTTCAGCCCTCTGACAACTTGCAACAGGATTTGGAACACGCTCAAGTATGTTTCATCTCATTCGAAGAAATGTAAAAAAAAGTTGAGAAAAATATACCATGTTAAAAAAATTAATATAAAAAAAAAAAAAAAAAATGGGGGAGGGGGCCAAAAAGTTGGAGGGAGGGGGCGGCGCCCTTCGAGTTTGGGGATAGGTGACCTTTGGGGGGTTGAGGTCTCTGGTTGTTAGGGTCGTTGGTGCTTATAATCCTTGATGGTTCGTACTCACATACACCTTACTACTTGATTTGCAAGGATTTCTAAGGTTTGTTCTGAATTTCATTATTAAAATTCTTTTTGCCATCTACATCTCTCTTACTATCAACTTTTTAGTATACTATAACGTTAGACCCTATTTTAAATTGACAACACTGTTCAAACACCACTTGTGTATTATACAGAACACATCGGAGAGGTAAAGCTAGGTCAACTCACAATGTCATTCTATCATCATTAACCATTTTCATAGATTGATGTTGTCTCAAATTTATAACAAATTGCCTGAGTTAACAAGCCCTTCGGGGTTACCTTAACTGCTAATCAGTTTAACCCTTTTTTCTCCACCTTCATATGATTCCAATTCGCAAATGTTATCTAGCTCTGTTTTTTTCCCTATTATTCAATTAATATCGTTGATACAGTTCAATTCGCGAATGTTATATCCTTTTTTCGCAAATTGAGTTAGCTTTTAACAGCATATGTCGATCAATCAATCAATTCTGGGTTTAGCCTACTATTCATTAATTAGCAACTTCCTTAATTATATAACTCAATGAATATCCATAGATACCCAAAATTAATACAAAACTTAAATTTCTTTCCAAGAAAATATTTTGAATACGATTTGGCTGTATCCAATTCGCAAATGTTATCTAGCTCTGTTTTTTTCCCCTATTATTCAATTAATATCTTTGATACAGTTCAATTCGCGAATGTTATATCCTTTTTTTGCAATTAGAGTTAGTCTTAGCAGCGACACATTCCTAACAAACTAGTCTTGACTAAAGGCAATTGTCCAATAATCAGTTTAACCCTTTTTTCCCCACCTTCATACGATCCAATTCGCAAATGCTATCTAGCTCTGTTTTTTTCCCTATTATTCAATTAATATCGTTCGTATAGTCCAATTCACAAATGCTATCTAGCGACACATTCCTAACAAACTAGTCTTGACTAAAGGCAATTGTCCAAAAAAATCAGAAACCAGTCTGATAGCACATACTTCAAAGAAATGGAACAGTGGATAATGCATGGGTGATAGACAGCTTTTCCTACAAAATCATTCCTAAATACGCAATTTGACAATTTCTAGTTTTTTTGCTTAAAAAAAAACATGTTATGATGACAGTGCCTCAAAAACCCCATCTAGCTGCGTTATACAATCTCATTTTACTTTCAAAACGTGTTGTTCACTTTATAGGTATATAATATAAAAGGATTGGTCGCTTTTTGCAATGTGTTCGTCGAACTGCACTGTACATTCTTGTATTCGTGAAACCTTGTACATGGATACTACTAATGTTAACATATAGTATTGGTTATTGGGAAGTATACAGACGTTTTTGGGGGGATTTTTCTGGTAGGGTTGGGGGGGGGGTTATATGGGAGGATCTTTCATGAAGGAAGTTTTCATGGGGGAAGAGACTTTGCTATGAAGTGGGCACCGGATTTCCCATTATTATTAAAGAAAAAGATCAGAAATTAAATATAAAAAAAAAGTTTTTCAACTGAAAGTAAGGAGCAACATCAAAAACTTAAAGCGAACAGAAAATATTACGTATATGATTGGGTTCACCCCCTAGTCAATACCTCGCTCTTTAAGCCAAAGATTTTTTAGTACTATCATAAGAGCTATTTATTCTAATTAACGGCCTTTGTGATTAAGGGGTCATTTTTAAAGAATTGGAATAAAATTCAAACTTTAGCTTAAAGAGCAAGGTATTGACTAGGGGGCAAACCCCCTAATATACGTATTAAAAAAATATGAATATAGAAGTTCGTTACGTAAGTTAATTCGTAAGTTACGTATATTTATTACTAATAAAAACGTTCGTAAATAAAATTAAACAAGTTTCGAGAAAGCCATTTAACCAAATAAAAGTAAAATTAATATTCAAATTTTGTTTTAATTATTCATGTACGGTGAGCCAAAATCAAAACCTGACTTTCTCACAACTCTATTTTTTTTTTTTAAATTAAAAACTTTAGCGTAAAGAGCGAGGCGTTGAGGAGGTGACAGCCCCTTCCATATAAGGAATAATTTCTGTTCGTTTTAAGTTTTAACGTCGTTCCTTACTTTCAGTTAAAGAAAACTTGTTCTTTTATTTAATTTACATATAGTATCGGTTATTGGGAAGTATACAGGCGTTTTCAGGGGGGATTTTTTCTGGATGGAGGGGGGGTTAAGAGGAGGTGATTACGGGTGAGAATCTTCTTATGGACGATGTTTCCTTGGGGAAAGGAACATTTCTATGAAGGGGGTGCCGGATTTTCCAACATTATTTAAAAAAAAACGATCGGAAATTAAATAAAAGAACACAAGTTTTTTCAACTGAAAGTGAGGGGCAGCATTAAAACTTAAAGCGAACAGAAATTATTAAGTATATGAGGGGGTTCGCCCCTAGTCAAAACCTCGCTCTTTACGCAAATTTTTTTTTTGTATTTTTAAAGAGCTTTCTAGGTTAATTAAACAGCCTATTTTTTATGTGTAGAGTACAGTTTTTGTGCATGGTGATTGAATTTTGTATACGGGACGGAAGTTTTTGTTTGTGCTATTGAATTTTGGACCATGGAATTTAATTTTTAATTTTTTGTAGATTTTGTATATTAGATTGAAAATTTCGTTTTGTAGGATTCTAATCTTTTTTTTTTGATTTAGCTGTTTTCTCTCGCGTTTCAGTTAAAATTGAAAAGAAAATAGAATGAAAGTATAGAAAATAAAACAACGATATAAAATGAAAAGGAATTCAAAATTGAAATTGTTTTGAAATGATAGTTAATAATTAACATACAATTAAAAAGCAAAGGAATATAAATATTACAATCATAGAAAGAGGAAATAATTATTCCTATTATGACGTCATTATAAGAAATGATATGACGTCATATGAAGTATTTATGTAGATGCAATGTGTGCCATTTTTAATTTCAGGATGGTTCTCACTGGTGAAGTGTCAGATAGTGTTCCCGGAGAAATGGATCTGAGGATTCAAAATACAGTGAACAAAACATCGATTTCAGGTAAGGGAATGTTTATGCTATTTTCAAAAAAACTTTATTGAGTAGATTGGCACAACTTTTTTCAGGGTATCTGACCAATCCTTAGTAGAAATCTCTTTGTTGGTATGTAGTAATATCTGGTGTTACAGAAACATACTATGACTTTGCATTTATTTTGCTGAAGGTTGAATTTTCTGTAACTTGGGTTTTTTTTTCAGTTTTATTGCTTTTTGTAGACCAATAAGCCTTTTTTAAAATTTCTGTTTGTAGTTAAATATCTAGAGTAAAGTTATTTTTTTGGGGGGAAGGGGATGAGAATTTGTATGTATTGGCTTTAGTCATTTGTGTTGGATTGAAATATACCTTTCAAGACAAAGTTTTTGTGTAAGGGTGTTATGTCTTATGCTAATATTAATTTTTTTCTTATTTTAACGTCTTAGGTTTAGTGTTAGAATTAATTTGGGTCGTTGGGCTAATAATTTTGAATATGGTGCTTCTATTCTATAATGTGTTTTATTTTCATATATGTCTTCCTGTTTTGGGTTTAATTTTTGTATATATAGTCTCTGCTCTTGAATATCTTAGAGTAAAGCTTTTGTGTTTTAACTTCAAGAGTTAGTACACGAGGTTCAAGCGGTTTTTTTTGAGTGGATCTCTTTTAATACAGACGTTAGCCTTTTTTTACAATCTCTTTAACCTCTTTTATACAACCTCTTTAACCTCCAGACTTTAGCCTATTTTAATAAAAACAAACATACAATAGATATTAATTCGTATGAATAAATAAATTTTAAAAAGAATGAAACTTAAATTGAATATGCAAATCAAGCCGGAAACGAACAAAAATCGCTACAAACAAGAATTTTCAATTTCCAATCGAATGAGAAATTTTTGAAGTTCATACAACGACCCTTCCATATGAAGTGCCTCTGGGAGATAAAAAAAAAATAATAAAATATTGGAGCCGTATGGCCTTTACTATAGGCAACGCTATAGCGTTGCCTCTGATTTTTGCTGTTTTTTTCTCGCGCTTAAGTCAATGTTTAAGGGGTCAAAGTTTTGTACTGTATTGGTTTATTTAAGTTAGGTTTTATGTTTTTGTTTGTGAGGCTCGAGTTTATATTTGATGTTTTAAATATTGTGTGTGGGTTTATGGTTTCAAATTATGGTTCGTCTTTAATTTCTAGTATTTGTGGTTTGCGTTTTTTTTATACGTTTTTTCTTTTCTTTGTGGGGGAGGGGTATAGAGGATTCCTCCCCCCACTAGATGAAAAGACGAAGTAGATGAAGTCCTCACCCAAGGCAACATCCCGATGGAAGAATCTGCGAGCCTGGCAAACGATGCGGCAACCTGGAGACGCCTGGTACCATCGTTCTCTGCACCGACCCTCGGCAGGAGCCTTAAGTCAAGTAAGCCAAGTCTTTTTTTTTTTTTGGGTGAAAGTGATCATTTATTGCCTAGCTTAGTTGTTGCCTAGTTGCCCTCCAATCTCTTTGGTCGCTTAAAAGAGGCACTAGAATTCTTGAATGAGCCCTCTCACAATATTCTAGGACTACTTGATCGATACGATTAACCCTGAAAATAAACAAAAATCAAAACAAACAAATAAACACACATCCGTGACTCTTATTAAGATTAAATAAAAAAAAACAAGTTTTTTAAACTGAAAGTAAGGAGCGACATTAAAACTTAAAACGAACAGAAATTATTCCGTATATGAAAGGGGCTGTCCCCTCCTCAACGCCTCGCTCTTTACGCTAAAGTTTGACTCTGTCTCACAACTTTATTTTTTAAAACAATGAAAAACTTTAGCGTAAAGAGCGAGGCGTTGAGGAGGGGACAGCCCCTTTCATATACGGAATAATTTCTGTTCGTTTTAAGTTTTAATGTCGCTCTTATATTACTTTCAGTTTAAAAAAACTTGTTTTTTTATTTAATTTCTGATCGTTTTTAGTTAATGCAGGGGATGTTTCCCCCCTCTTTAAAAAATCGAGTAAATTTTCTCAGGCTCGTAGCCTTTGATGAGTAATACTAAACTTAATAAATTTATATATTTAGAATCAGCATTATAAACACATTCTTTTGATACATTTATTGACATCAAAATTCCGTTTTTAAAAGTTTCGATTACTATTGAGCCGTATCGCTTGTTTTTTTATTGTTTTTTTTTTTATTACGTATATGTTATTACGTATATGAGGGGGTTCTCCCCTTAGTCAATACCACGCTCTTTACGTTAAAAGTTAAAAAAAAATTTGATTCACAAACCCCTGAATCACAAAGGCCGTTTAATTAGAATAGATAGCTCTTTTGAAAGCACTAAAAAGAAAACTGTAGCGTAAAGAGCAAGGTATTGACTTGGGGGAGAACCCCCTCACTACGTTATAATTTCTGTTCGTTTTAAGTTCTAATATTCCTTCTTACATTTCAGTTGAAAAAACTTGTTTTTTTTTTTTATTTAATTTCTGATCGTTTTTTAAAATAATGCTTGGAAATCCGGCGCCCCCTTTCATAGAAATTTCCCTTACCCCAAAGAAACATCCTCCACGGAAATATTTCTCCGGATTAACCCCCTCGTCTAGCCCCCCCCCCTCCAGAAAAAATCCTTCCTGAAAATGGTTGTATACTTCCCAATAACCAATAAATAATGCTGGCAAGTCCGGCGCCCCCTTCATGGCAATTTCCCTTCCCCCATGAAAACTTCCTTCATGAACAGATCCTCCAACATAACCACCGACCCACCCTTCCCTCCCACTACCAGAAAAAAAACCTCCTGAAAACTTCTGTATACTTCCCAATAACCAATACTATATGTTAACATTGGGTAAAGTTCATAACTTTTAGCCCTCCCTCTGGGAACTTCGGGGGATTAAGTCATCCTAAAAGACATATTTATCATATTTTCGACCATTCTGAACAAAATGGCTATCTCAGAATTTTGATCGGGTGACTTTGGGAAAAAAAATAAGCGTGGGAGGGGGCCTAGTTGCCCTCCATTTTTTTTGGTCACTTAAAAAAGGGCACTAGAACTTTTAATTTCCGTTCCAATGAGCCCTCCCACGATATTCTAGGACCACTGGGTCGATACGATCACCCCTGGGAAAAAAAAAAAAAAAAAAAAAAAAAAAAAAAAAAAAAAAAAAAAAAAAAAAAAAAAAAAAACAAATAAACACGCATCCGTGATCTTTCTTCTGGCAAAAAAAATGTGTAAAATTCCACATTTTTGTAGATAGGAGCTTGAAACCTCTACAGTAGGGTTTCTCTGATACGCTGAATATGATGGTGTGATTTTCATTAAGGTTCTATAACTTTTAGGGGGTCTTTCCCCCCCCTTTTTTTTGAAAATCAGCCAAATTTTCTCAGGCGCGTAACTTTTGATGGGTAGCACTAAACTTGATGAAAGTTATATATTTGAAATCAGAATTGAAATCTGATTCTTTTGATATATCTATTGTATCAAAAACCCGTTTTCTAGAGTTTCGGTTACCATTGAGCCGGGTCGCTCCTTACTTACAGTTCGTTACCACGAACTGTTTGAAAACTAACCGATCTTCACTTAAACCCTTGCTTTGATTTGAAATCTCTCTATTTTCTTTCTTGTTCTTCTTTCATCTTTTCACAGTTGCACGGCCATCTTCCTGCTGCTCCATGTAATAATATATCTTTTGTTTCTGATTAATCGACTTATCAACTAAGTCTTCCAGCAATTTACAGATTCTTCATACTCCATCACTGAGGTTTGATTTCAACCTTCTGACAACTTGCAACAGGATTTGGATCACGCTCCCTGTGTCTGCACGAAGCTGCCACTTGTTTGGTATGTTCAAAATTTGTGTTAGGGATTTTCTGGTTAGTATTTAAGTTTTTTTTATGTTGATCATTGTATCTTATGATTTTTTTTTTCTTATGATTTCTCTTGTGTTGAGTCTCTTTAAGTGTGAATGTATGATGTTGAAAATATTTTTGTTTTTTAAGTATTTGTTTCATTTTTGTTTCTCTTCTGTTTTTTTCCTGGCCATAGAGCCTTACGGGGGAGGTTTTATATATGAAGTGTATTTTGTTAAGTTTATTGATTGAATAAAATTGATTGATTGATTGATTGATCAAGTTTAGTCTTACCCATCAAAAGTTTTGGACCTGAAAAAATTTGCCTTATTTTTGAAAAAACGAAAACACACCCTGAAAGTAATAGAATCTTAATGAAAATCAAACCATGAGATTCAGCGTAACAGAAAACCCTACTGTAGACGTTTCAAGCTCCTATGTGCAAAAATGTGGAATTTAGAATTTTTTGCCAGAAGAAAGATCACGGATGCTTGTTTATTTGTTTTTTTTTTTTGTTTTTTTTTTTTTCCAGGGGTAATCGTATCGATCCAGTAGTCCTAGAATATCGTGAGAGGGCTCATTCGAACGGAAATTAAAAGTTCTACTGCCCTTTTTAAGTGACCAAGAAAGTTGGATGGCAACTTGGCACCCTCCCACGCTCATTTTTCCCGAAGTCATCCTATCAAAATTTTGAGATAGCTATTTTATTCAGCATAGTCGAAAATATAATAAATATGTCTTTGAGGATGATATTTAATTCTCTACAGTGCTCGGGGGAAGGGCTGCAAGTTATGAACTTTGCCCATTCTTTACATATAGCAAGCGTTATTGGGAAGTACAAACGTTTTCAGGAGGGATTTTTTCTGGGGGGGGGGGGGGGTAGGAGGAGAGGTGTTACGTGTGAGAATATTTTTATGGACTATGTTTCCTTGGGGGGAGGGGAGCATTTCTGTGAAGGGGGTGCCGGATTTCCCAGCATTATTTGAAAAAACTCCACCTAGTCAATACCTCGCTCTTTACGCAATTTTTTTTTACTTTCAAATATCTATCTAGTCTAATTAAGCAGCCTTTCTGATTCAGGGATTTGTGGATCGAACAAAATTCAAACTTTAGCATAAAGAGCGGGGTATTGACTAAGGAGCGAATCTCCTCATATACATAATAATTTCTGTTCGTTTAAGTTTTAATGTTGCTCCTTACTTTCAGTTGAAAAACTTGTTTTTTATTTAATTGCAAATAGAAGCTTGAAACATCTACAATACGGTTCTCTGATACTCTGAATCTGCTGGTGGGAATTTCACTAAGATTCTCTAACTTATAGGGGGTGTTGCTCCCTTTTTTTCAAAAAATAGGGTAAAGTTTCTCAGGCTCGTAATCTTTGCTGGGTAAGACTACAATTTAACAAAACTTATATATTTGAAATCAGCATAAAACTCCACTTCTTTTTTATGTCTATTGGTGTCAAAATTCCGTTTTTTAGACTTTCAATTACTATTGAGCCGGGTCGCTCCTTACTTACACTTCGTTACCGCAAGTATTTTATTTATATTTGATAGTAGTAGGCCTATGTTAAATTTAAGTTATTTGCTAAGGTACTTTTTATGTATGGAGTACAGTTTTTTGTGCATGGTGTTTGAAATTTGTATACGGGACGGAAGCTTTTGTTTGTGTTATTGAATTTTGGACCATGGCATTTAATTTTATTTTTATTTTTTTTAGATTTTGTATATTAGATTGAAAATTTCGTTTTGTAGGATTCTAGTTTTTTGTTTTTTTTTAAGCTGTTTTCTCTCACGTTTCAGTTAATGTTTAAGGGGTCAAAGTTTTGTGTTGTATTGGTATTTTAAGCTCGGTTTCATGTTTTTGTGTGCGAGGCTCGAGTTTATATATGATTTTAAATATTGTGTGTGGGTTTATAGTTTCAGATTAAGGTTCGTCTTTAATTTCTAGTATTTATGGTTTGCGTTTTTTTTTACTTTATTTCTTTTATTTGGGGGGGGGGCGTACAGAGGACGCCCTCCCCCGATTAGATGGAAACACAAAGCCGATGAATTCCTCACCCAAGCCCATATCCCAGTGGAAGAAGCTACGAGCCTGGCAAGCGATAGGTCAACCTGGAGGCGCTTGGTCTCATCGTTCTCTACACCGAACTCTCGGCAGGAGTCTTCAGTCAAGTAAGTCAAGTCTGTTTTTGGTAAAAGTGATCATTTGTTATATTCGTGTTTTATATAGTTTGAGTTTTGTATTTATATTTAAAGTTTTGCTGGTTTTGAAATTTTTGTTTGAAGGGTTTAAATTGTGTGTTTTTTACTTAACTTTCGGTATTAGGAGGTTTTCAATTTTGCACGTTGGTTTTAAAAACTTGTATTTGGATTAATTTGCTCTGAGTTGAGCTGATTTTTTTTTATGTGTAGCTATTTTTTTTTCCTTTAGATTTATTTTTGATTTTGTTTTCAGGGTACAACATGTACGTTTGTCAGGTTTTAGTTTCCTTGATTGAGGCTTAGAGTTTAGGGTTTATTTTGGAAGTTTTAGTACTCTTTTGTAGGGTAGAGACAATTTTGAGTAAGATGTTCATCGAAAACTTTCATTTTTTGTCATGGAGGGCTAAAAACAGTGGCAGAAAGAAAAAGGCAAATAACATAAACAGGTTTTTCTTTTCTTTTTTTTTGTATTTGGTTAAAGCTGCATTTGTTACATTTTGTTTTATATGGGAAGTTAAAGTTGTTTAACTTGGACTTTAAGTTTTGTCAGTGTTTGAAGTTTTTATTTATATTGCTTAAATTGTGTTTTGCTTTTAAATTTTTAAATTTTGCACTTTAAATTAATGGTTGTTTCGAGCATTTGTATATGGCTCAACTTTTTTTTTTTATGAAATTTTATGTGGAAGAGAAGGTTATGTATTTATATTTAAATTTTTTGTTGTCAGAGTATAATCCGGTTTTGATTTCCTTAATTGGGGTTTGAGGATTATGTTTTTATTTTAAGTTATTTTCTTTTTCGTTGAGGATTAGTGGTGTTGATTAAGTAAATATCATATATATACTTAGTTTTTCTTAGTTTTCTTGGGAAGTATTTTCCCTTGGTACATATTCATACGATGCTAGTGGGAGAATATTAGGGGTCAGGTGTGTATTTAAGGGTGCTAGGGGGATGGAGGGGCTGGCTTTGCACAAATTTCACGCGGTGGCCCTGTTTTCACAAATCTCAGTGCACATCTAGCAGCGTATTCAGGAGATCCAGGATCAGACATGCCCTCTTGTCTTAATTAAAATCCTTATATGTTATCAATGGGAAACTTGAATAAGTTAAAGCCGTATCAAATATTTAAATTGGGACATTTGGATGATAATTTAAATTTTATTTCCACCTTGGGTGAATAAAATTGAAAAGAAAATAGAATGAAAGTATAGAAAATAAAACAACGATATAAAATGAAAAGGAATTCAAAATTGAAATTGTTTTGAAATGATAGTTAATAAATAAATAAAATTAAAAAGCAAAGGAATATAAACATTACAATCATAAAAAGATGAAATAATTATTCCTATCATGACGTCATTATAAAAAAAAATGATATGACGTCACATATGAAGTATTTATGTAGATGCAATGTGTGCCATTTTTAGTTTCAGGATGGTTTCTCACTGGTGAAGTGTCAGATAGTGTTCCCGGAGAAATGGATTTGAGGATTCAAAATACAGTGAACAAAGCATCGATTTCAGGTAAGGGAATGTTTATGCTATTTTCAAAGAAACTTTTTTGAGTATATGGCACAACTTTTTTCAGGGTATCTGACCAATCCTTAGGGGAAATCTCTTTGTTGTATGTAGTAATATCTGGTGTTACAGAAATATACTTGGTCAAAATAAAATTCCTTGAATTTATTTTCAAGTTGAATAAGTGGGGCCTACATTTTTAGGATTCGTATTTAAGTTTTTTCATTGGTTCCTAACATTTTTGTTATTTGGGTCAAATAATAGCGTGCATCATATCTTAGGAATGACTTTTCAAACTAGCAATTTCATTTTGTTTTGTATAAAAAATAAATATGCCCTTCATAAAGGTATTTGCAAGTGTTGGGGAAGGATTTCGTTCGTTGCATTTGATCCAGTTTTTTGCGAGTGAAATAAAAAAAAAAAATTTTTTTTTTTTTTAGGATCAAATTTTGTGCTGGAGGCACAAGTGCGCACATAAGGATTGAAGTCATAATATTTGGGGATTTACTCCATTTTCTTTTTTAGATCTAAAATTTTCTAATTGGGGTTCTGGATTTAATCTTCGTATATCTGTTAGTTGCTTTTGGAGACTTAGTTGGGAAATTATATGGGATTTATCTTCATGTTTGGGGTCCAAGACGTGTTTGTTGATATGAGTTCCTCTGTTATGACTTTGCATTTTCTTTGTTAAAGGTTGAATTTTTCGTAACTTGGGTGTTTTTTCAGTTTTCTTACTTTTTATAGACCAATAAGCGCTTTTTTAAATTTCTGTTTGTAGTTAGATATCTAGAGTAAAGTTTTTTTTTGCTCTTGGGGGGGAGTAAAGCTTTTGTTTTTTAACTTAAAATTAGTACACGAGGTTCATGTTTTTTTTTTTTTTTTTGGTTTTGGTTGATCTCTTTTAATGCAGACTTTAACCTTTTTTTACAAAAAAGGTTAAATTTGTGTTGGATTGAACTATACGTGTCAAGATAAAGTTTTTGTGTAAGGGTGTTATGTCTTATGCTAATATTAATTTTTTCTTATTTTAACGTCTTAGTTTTAGTGACAGAATTAAATTTGGGTTGTTGGGCTAATAATTTGGAATGTTTGTGCTTCTATTCTATAATGTGTGGAATTTTCATATATGTCTTTCTGTTTGGGGTTTAATTTTTGCATATATATAGTCTCTGCTCTTGAATATCTTAGAGTAAAGCTTTTGTTTTTTTTAACTTAAAGAATTATACACGAGGTTCAAGCTGTTTTTTTTTTTTTTTTTTTTTTTGGTTGATCTCTTTTAATGCAGACTTTAACCTTTTTTACAAAAAGGTTTTTGTGTTGGATTGAACTATACGTGTCAAGATAAAGTTTTTGTGTAAGGGTGTTATGTCTTATGCTAATATTAATTTTTTTCTTATTTTAACGTCTTAGTTTTAGTGACAGAATTAAATTTTGGGTTGTTGGGCTAATAATTTGGAATGTTTGCTTCTATTCTATAATGTGTGGAATTTTCATATATGTCTTTCTGTTTGGGGTTTAATTTTTGCAATATATAGTCTCTGCTCTTGATTATCTTAGAGTAAAGCTCTTGTGTTTTACTTCAAGAATTAGTACACGAGGTTCAAGCTTTTTTTTGGTTGATCTCTTTTAATACAGACTTTAACCTTTTTTTTACAACCTCTTTTTTACAACCTATTAACCTCCAGACTTTAACCTCTTTTATTGTAAACAAACATACAATAGATATTAATGCGTATGAATGAAATAAATTTTAAAACGAATGAAACTTAAATTGAATATGCAAATCGAGCTTGAAACGAACAAAAATCACTATAAACGAAAACTTTCAATTTCCAATCGAATGAGCCCCCTTTGAAGTTTATACGACGACCCCTTCCATATAAGTGCCTCTGGGAGAAAAAAAAATAATAATAATATTGGAGTCCGTATGGCCTTTACTATAGGCAACGCTATAGCGTTGCATCTGATTTTAGCTGTTTTCTCTCGCACTTCAGTCAATGTTTAAGGGGTCAAAGTTTTGTATTGTATTGGTTATTACGTTAGGTATCATGTTTTTTGTGTGTGAGGCTCGAGTTTATATTTGATGTTTTAAATATTGTGTTAAGGTTTATGGTTTCAAATTAAGGTTCGTCTTTAATTTCTAGTATTTATGGTTTTCGTTTTTTTATACGTTTTTTTTCTTTTTTTGTGGGGGAGGGGTCCAGAGGATGCCTCCCCCCACTAGATGAAAAGACAAAGTAGATGAATTCCTCACCCAAGGCCACATCCGGTGGAAGAAGCTGCGAGCCTGGCAAGCGATTTGGCAACCTGAGGCGCCTGGTATCATCGTTCTCTACGCCGAACCCTCGGCAGGAGCCTTAAGTCAAGTAAGTCAAGTCTTTTTTTTGGTGAAAGTGATCATTTGTTGCCTAGCTTAGTTGTGGCCTTGTTGCCCTCCAATCTCTTTGGTCCCTTAAAAGAGGCACTAGAATTCTTATCTGAGCCCTCTCACAATATTCTAGGACTACTTGATCGATACGATCAACCCTGGAAAAAAAACAACAACAAAAAACTAAACAAAAAAACAAACACACATCCGATCTTTCTCCTGGCAAAAAAAAAAATTCCACATTTTCAAACAGTTCGTGGTAACAAACTGTAAGTAAGGAGCGACCCCGCTCAATAATAACCGAAACTCTAAAAAACAAAATTTTAATACCAGTGGATACATCAAAAGAATCGAATCTTTATACTGATTTCAATTATATAAGTTTCATCAAGTTTAGTTTTACCCATCAAAAGTTTTGGATCTGAAAAAAAATTTTCCTTATTTTTGAAAAAAAAGGGAAACACCCCCTTAAAGTAATAGAATCTTAATGAAAATCAAACCATGAGATTAAGCGTAACAGAGAACCCTACCGTAGATGTTTCAAGCTCCTATCTGCAAAAATGTGGAATTTTGTATTTTTTTGCCAGAAGAAAGATCACGGATGCGTGTTTATTTGTTTTTTTTTTTCCATGGGTGATCGTATCGATCCAGTAGTCCTAGAATATCGTGAGAGGGCTCTTTCGAACGGAAATTAAAAAGTTCTAGTGCCCTTTTAAGTGAGCAGAAAATTGGAGGGTAACTTGGCCCCCTCACCAAAATCATTTTTTCCCGAAGTCACCCAATCAAAATTTTTAGATAGATATTTTCTTCAGCATAGTCGAAAATTTAATAAATATGTTTTGAGGATGACTTAATTCCCCACAGTTCTCGGGGGAAGGGCTTCAAGTTATGAACTTTGCCCATTGTTTACATATAGTATCGGTTATTGGGAAGTATACAGACGTTTTCAGGAGGGATTTTTTCTGGGGGGGGGTAGGAGGAGGAGGTTACGTGGGAGAATCTTTCCATGGAGGATGTTTCCTTGGGGGAAGGGGACATTTCTATGAAGGGGTGCTGGATTTCCCAGAAAATATTTAAAAAGTGATCAGAAATTAAATAGTATATAGTATAATACTATAGGCAACGCTATAGCGTTGCCTATAGTATTATACAAAAATAAATTTTTTTTTTGTTTTCAAAAAAACAAAAATAAATTTTGATTTTTTTTAGGATCGATGTTTTGTGCCGGAGGCACAAGTGCGCATATAAGAATTGAAATCATAATATTTGAGGATTTACTCTATTTTCTTTTTTAGATCTAAAATTTTCTAATTGGGGTTCTGGATTTAATCTTCGTATATCTGTTAGTTACTTTCGGAGACTTAGTTGGGAAATTATGTGGGATTTATCTTCATAATTGGGGTCCAAGACGTGTTTGTAGTTGATATGAGTTCCTCTGTTATGACTTTGCATTTTCTTTGTTAAAGGTTGAATTTTCTGTAACTTGGGTGTTTTTTCAGTTTTCTTACTTTTTGTAGACCAATAAGCACTTTTTTTTCAAATTTCTGTTTGTAGTTAGATATCTAGATCTAAAATAAAGTTGCTTTTTTTTTTTTTTTTTTTGGGGGGGGGGGGGGGAATTTAGAGAATTTGTATGTATTGACTTTAGTCATTTGTAATGGATTGAACTATACGTGTCAAGATAGAGTTTTTGTGTAAGGGTGTTATGTCTTATGCTAATATTAATTTTCTCTAATTTTAAACGTCTTAGGTTTAGTGTTAGAATTAAATTTGGGTCGTTGGGCTAATAATTTGGAATGTTGTGTTTTCTATTCTATAATGTGTGGAATTTTCATATATGTCTTTCTGTTTGGGGTTTAATTTTTGCATATATATAGTCTCTGCTCTTGATTATCTTAGAGTAATGCTTTTGTGTTTTAACTTCAAGAATTAATACACGAGGTTTCAAGCTGTTTTTTTTTTTTGGTTGATCTCTTTTAATACAGACTTTAACCTTTTTTAACAACCTCTTTAACCTATTTTTTTACAACCTCTTTAACCTCCAGACTTTAACCTCTTTTAATACAAACGAACATACAATATATATTAATGCATATGAATAAATAAATTTTAAAACGAATGAAACTTAAATGAATATGCAAATTAAGCTTGAAACGAACAAAAAATCACTACAAACAAGAACTTTAAATTTCCAATCAAATGAGCCCCTTTGAAATATATACGACGACCCCTTCCATATGAAGTGACTCTGGGAGAAAAAAATAAATAATAAAACATTGGAGCCGTGTGGCCTTTACTATAGGCAACGCTATAGCGTTGCCTCTGATTAGCTGTTTTCTCTCGCACTTCAGTCAATGTTTAAGGGGTCAAAGTTGTGTATTGTATTGGGTTATTTTCGTTAGATTTCATGGTTTTGTGCGTGAGGCTCGAGTTTATATATGATGTTTTAAATATTGTGCGTTGGTGTTTTCTGTGTGGGTTTCTTTAATTTCTAGTATTTATGGTTTGCGTTTTTTTTATATGTTTTTTCTTTAATTTGGGGGGGGGGGCGTCCAGAGGATGCCTCCCCCCATTAGGTGAAAAGACAAAGTCGATGAATTCCTCACCCAAACCCACATCCCGGTGGAAGAAGCTGCGAGCCTGGCAAGCCATAGGGCAACCTGGAGGCGCCTGGTGTCATCGTTCACTACGCCGAACCCTCGCCAGGATTCCTAAGTCAAGTAATCAAGTCCTTTTTTTTGGTGAAAGTGATCATTTATTTCCTAGCTTTGTTGTTGTCTAGTTGTCTTAATTAAAATCCTTATATGTTATCAATGGGAAACTTGAATAAGTTAAAGCCGTATGTCAAATTTTAAATTGGGACATTTGGATGATATTTAAATTTTATTTCCTCGGTGTGAATAAAATTTGAAAAGAAAATAGAATGAAAGTATAGAAAATAAAACAACGATATAAAATGAAAAGGAATTCAAAATTGAAATTGTTTTGAAATGATATTTAATAAATAACATAAAATTAAAAATCAAAGGAATATAAACATTACAATCACAAAAAGAAGAAATAATTATTCCTATCGTGACGTCATTATAAAAAAAATGATATGACGTCATATGAAGTATTTATGTAGATGCAATGTGTGCCATTTTTTAGTTTCAGGATGGTTCTCACTGGTGAAGTGTCAGATAGTGTTCCCGGAGAAATGGATTTGAGGATTCAAAATACAGTGAACAAAGCATCGATTTCAGGTAAGGGAACGTTTGTGCTATTTTCAAAGAAACTTTATTGAGTAGATTGGCACAACTTTTTTAAGGGTATCTGACCAATCCTTAGGGGAAATCTCTTTGTTGGTATGTAGTAATATCTGGTGTTACAGAAATATACTTGGTCAAAATAAAATTCCTTGAATTTATTTTCAAGTTGAATAGGTGGGGCCTACATTTTTAGGGTTCGTATTTAAGTTTTTTTCTTTGGTTCCTAACATTTTTGTTATTTGGGTCAAATAATAGCTTGCATCATATCCTTAGGAATGACTTTTCAAACTAGCAATTTCATTTTTTTGTATAAAAAATAAATATGCCCTTCATAAAGGTATTTGCAAGTGTTGGGAAGGATTTTAGCGCGCTGCATTTGACCCAGTTTTTTTTTTTTTGCGAGTGAAATAAAAAATAATTTTTTTTTTTTTTTTAGGATCAATATTTTGTGCTGGAGGCACATGTGCGCATATAAGGATTGAAGTCATAATATTTGGGGATTTACTCCATTTTCTTTTTTAGATCTAAAATTTTCTAATGGGGTTCTGGATTTAATCTTCGTATATCTGATAGTTGCTTTCGGAGACTTAGTTGGGAAATTATGTGGGATTTATCTTCATGTTTGGGGTCCAAGACGTGTTTGTTGATATGAGTTTCTCTGTTATGACTTTGCATTTTCTTTGTTAAAGGTTGAATTTTCTGTAACTTGGGTGTTTTTTTTAAGTTTTCTTACTTTTTGTAGACCAATAAGCACTTTTTTTCAAATTTCTGTTTGTAGTAGATATCTAGAGTAAAGTTTTTTTTTTTTGGGGGGGGGGATGAGAATTTTGTATGTATTGGCTGTAGTAATTTGTGTTGGATTTAATATACGTGTCAAGATAAAGTTTTTATGTAAGGGTGTTATGTCTAATGCTAATATCAATTTTTTTTCTTATTTTAACGTCTTAGGTTTAGTGTTAGAATTAAATTTGGGTCGTTGGGCTAATAATTTGAAATGTTGTGCTTCTTTCTATAATGTGTGGTATTTTCATATATGTCTTCCTGTTTGGGGTTTAATTTTTGTATGTATAGTTTCTACGATAACCCAGTACTCGCCACAGAAAGTAGTAGTAGTAGTAATAGTAGCGGTGGTAGTAATAGGAGGTAGTAGTAGTAATAGGAGGTAGTAGTAGTAATAGGAGTTGTAGTAGTAGTAGTATCGTGCAAATATTGCCTTTACTTATATGTTAGCCCGAACCCCTCTCAAGAAGTGAGGAGCTCTTTACCTCTTTTCCAATCAAAAAAACTCCTAAGAAGGGTACTAGAATAAATTCAAATAACAAAACAAACATTTTCAAATGAGCTGCTTCCGAAGGTTTTTAAGCTTGAAACGACAAAAATCCTACTATACGAAGTATCTTTGTGAAAAAAAAAAAATAATAATACAGTTTACCCGACCCCGCTCTTATGACTTAAGCAGCTCTGATGCGTTGCCTAATGATATTCCAGATACACCCTTTACTATCTCGATTATGATTTAGTTTTACATCCCCCTCATCTTTCCCTGGAAGTTTCAAAGGGGGTCAATTTTGCATTGTATTCCCGATATATTTCATCTGCTCCATTTTAACAACCTGGATGCAACCTGGGGGTCGAGGTTATGTGGGAGGATCTTTCCATGAAGGAAGTTTTCATGGGGGAAGGGACATTGCTATGAAGGGGACGCCGGACTTCCAGCATTATTTAAAAAAAGATCAGAAATTAAATATAAAAAAAACAAGTTTTTCAACTGCAACAGCAGCAACATCAAAACTTTAAACGAACAGAAAATATTACATATATGATTGGGTTCCTCACCCAACGTTCCACCCCCTAGTCAATACCTCACTCTTTAAGCCAGAGATTTTTTAGTACTTTCATAAGAGCTATTTATTCTAATTAACGGCCCTTTGTGATTAAGCGGTCAGTTTTTGGAACAAAATTCGAACTTTCGCTTAAAGAGCAAGTGTTGACTAGGGGGCGAACCCCCTAATACTACATATTAAAAATATATGAATATAGAAGTCGTTACGTAAGTTAATTCGTAAGTTACTTATATTATTACTAATAAAAACGTTCGTAAATAAAATGAAACAAGTTTCGAGAAAGCCATTTAACCAAATAAAAATAAATTAATATGAAAATTTTGTTATAATTATTCATGTACTGTGAGCCAAGATCAAAACCTGCATTTTTCAAAAACGTTCAAAAATTAAATAAAAAAAACAAGTTTTTTTAACTGAAAGTAAGGAGCGACATTAAAACTTAAAAAGAACAGAAATTATTCCGTATATGAAAGGGGCTGTCCCCTCCTCAACGCCTTGCTCTCTTTACGCTAAAGTTTTGACTTTCTCACAAACTCTATTTTTTTTTTAAATATAAAAAACTTTAGCGTAAAGAGCGAGGTATTGAGGAAGGGACAGCCCCTTTCATATACAGAATAATTTCTGTTCGTTTTAAGTTTTAACGTCGTTCATACTTTCAGTTAAAAAAAAAAAATTATTTAATTTGAATAAGAAGTGCCCAGAACTTGGGACAATCTAGGATAGAAGCCTCGGATTGGGGCTACTGATAAGGAATATAATAAGAACAAAACAAATTCTTGGCTTCATATGTTTGATAGTAGTATGTTTGATATGTATGTTGAATTTATGTTTGATAGTAGTATGTCATATTTAAGTTATTTGCTAAGGTACTTTTTATGTGTGGAGTACAGTTTTTTGTGCATGGTGTTTGAATTTTGTATACGGGACGGAAGTTTTTATTTGTGTTATGAATTTTGGACCATGGCATTTAATTTTTAATTTTTTTGTAGATTTTGTATAATTAGATTGAAAATTTGTTTTGTAGGATTCTAGTCTTTTTTTTTTTAGGCTGTTTTCTCTCACGTTTCAGTTAATGCTTAAGGGGTCAAAGTTTTGTATTGTGTTGGTTATTTTAAGTTTGGTTTCATGTTTTCTGTGTGAGGCTCTAGTTTATATATTTGATGTTTTAAATATTGTGTGTGGGTTTATGGTTTCACATTAAGGTTCGTCTTTAATTTCTAGTATTTATGTTTTTTTACTTTTTTCTTTTATTTGGGGGGAGGGGCGTACAGAGGACGCCCCCCCCCCCCCGACTAGTGGAAAGAAAAACCGATGAATTCCTCACCCAAAGGATTTCGAGCGTTGCATTTGACCCAGTTCTTTGCGAGTGAAATAAAAAAAAAAATTTTGATTTTTTTTCTAAGGATCAATATTTTGTGCTGGAGACAAATGTGCGCATATAAGGATTGAAGTCATAATATCTGGGGATTTACTCCATTTTCTTTTTTAGATCTAAAATTTTTCTAATTGGGTTCTGGATTTAATCTTCGTATATCTGTTAGTTGCTTTCGGAGGACTTAGTTGAGAAATTATGTGGGATTTTATCTTCATGTTTGTGGTCCAGACGTGTTTGTTGATATGAGTTCCTTTGTTATGGACTTTGTATTTCTTTGTTAAAGGTTGGATTTTCCGTACTTGGGTGTTTTTTTTCAGTTTTCTTACTTTTTGTAGACCAATAAGCACTTTTTTTAAATTTCTGTTTGTAGTTAGATATCTAGAGTAAATTTTTTTTTTTTTTTTTTGGGGGGGGGGATGAAAATTTGTATGCATTGGCTTAAGTCATTTGTGTTGGATTGAACTATACGTGTCAAGATAAAGTTTTTGTGTAAGGGTGTTATGTCTTATGCTAATATTAATTTTCTCTAATTTTTTAACGTCTTAGGTTTAGTGTTAGAATTAAATTTGGGTCGTTGGGCTAATAATTTGGAATGTTGTGCTTCTATTCTATAATGTGTGGAATTTTCATATATGTCTTTCTGTTTGGGGTTTAATTTTTGCATATATATAGTCTCTGCTATTGATTATCTTAGAGTAAAGCTTTTGTGTTTTAACTTCAAGAATTAATACACGAGGTTTTGAAGCTGTTTTTTTGGGTTGATCTCTTTTAATACAACCTTTAACCTTTTTTAACACCTCTTTAACCTATTTTTTTACAACCTCTTTAACCTCCAGACTTTAACCTCTTTTATTTGCAAATAAACATACAATAGATATTAATGCGTATGAATAAATTAATTCTAAAACGAATGAAACTTAAATTGAATATGCAAATTAAGCTTGAAACGAACAAAAATCACTTTGTCAAGAAACTTTAAATTTCCAATCAAATGAGCCCCCTTTGAAATTTATACGACGACCCCTTCCATATGAAGTGCTTCTGGGAGAAAAAATAAATAATAAAACATTGGAGTCGTATGGCCTTACTATAGGCAACGCTATAGCGTTGCCTCTGATTTTAGCTGTTTTCTCTCGCACTTCAGTCAATGTTTAAGGGGTCAAAGTTTTGTATTGTATTGGTTATTTACGTTAGGTTTCATTTTTTTGTGTGTGAGGCTCGAGTTTATATATGATGTTTTAAATATTGTGTGTGGGTGCATGGTTTCAAATAAGGTTCGTCTTTAATTTCTAGTATTTATGGTTTGCGTTTTTTTATTACGTTTTTCTTTAATTTAGGGGGGGGGGTGTCCAGAGGATGCCTCCCCCCACTAGATGAAAACACAAATTCGATGAATTCCTCACCCAAACCCACATCCCGGTGGAAAAAGCTGCGAGCCTGGCAAGCGATAGGGCAACCTGGAGGCGCCTGGTATCATCGTTCTCTACGCGAACTCTCGGCAGGAGTTCAGTCTTAAGTCAAGTAAGTCAAGTCTCATTTTTTTTGGTGAAAGTGATAAAAGTTTTGAAGGGTTTAGCTTTTGTTTGAAGGGTTTAAATTGTGTGTTTTTTACTTAACTCTCGGTATTAGTAGGTTTTTCAATTTTGCACGTTGGTTTTAAAAACTTGTATTTGGATTAATTTGCTCTGATGTGAGCTGAATTTTTTTATGTGTAGCTAATTTTTTTTCCTTTGGATTTATTTATGTTTTTGTTTGCAGGGTATAACATGTTCGTTTTGTCAGGTTTTTAGTTTCCTTGATTGAGGCTTAGAGTTTAGGGTTTATTATTGGAAGTTTTAGTCCTCTTTCGTAGGGTAGAGACAATTTTGAGTAAGATGTTCATCGAAAAATTTCATTTTTTGTCATATAGGGCTAAAAACAGTGGCAGAAAGAAAAGGGGCAAATAACATAAACAGGTTTTTCTTTTTTTTGTATTTTGGTTAAAGCTACATTTTTAAATTTTGTTTTATATGGAAGTTAAAGTTTTTTTAACTTGGACTTTAAGTTTTGTCAGTGTTTGAAGTTTTTATTTATTTTGTTTTTTTCCCATGTGGGATGTTTTTTAAATTGTGTTTTGTGTTTTTGAAGTTTTTAAATTTTTAAATTTGCATTTTAAATTTTTTAATGGTTGTTTCGATTAATGGGTGAACATTTGTATATGGCTCAACTTTTTTTTTTATTAAATTTTATGTGGAAGAGAAGGTTATGTATTTATGTTTAAATTTTGTTGTTGTCAGAGTATAATCCGGTTTTGATTTCCTTAATTGGGGTTTGAGGATTATGTTTTTATTTTAAGTTATTTTTTTTTCGTTGGCGGTGGTTTTGATTAAGTAAATATCATATATGGAGTCTTAGTTTTTCTTGGGAAGTATTTTCCCTTGGTACATATTCATACGAAGCTAGTGGGAGAATATTAGGGGTCAGGTGTGTATTTAAGGGTGCTAGGGGGGTGGATAGAGCTGGCTTTGCACAAATTTCATGCGGTGGCACTGTTTTCACAAATCTCAGTGCACATCTAGCAGCAGCGTATTCAGGTGATCCAGGATCAGACATGCCCTTTTGTCTTAATTAAAATCCTTATATGTTATCAATGGGGAAACTTGAATAAGTTTTCGAAGCCGTATCAAATATTGAAATTGGGAAAACACGTCCAAGACGTGTTTGTTGATATGAATTCCTCTGTTATGTCTTTTGCATTTTCTTTGTTAAAGTTGGATTTTCCGTAACTTGGGTGTTTTTTCAGTTTTTTTACTTTTTTGTAGACCACTAAGGACTTTTTTTAAATTTCTGTTTGTAGTTAGATATCTAGAGTAAAGTTTTTTTTTTTGGAGGGGGGTGAGAATTTGTATGTATTGGCCTTAGTCATTTGTGTTGGATTGAGCTATACGTGTCAAGATAAAGTTTTTGTGTAAGGGTGTTATGTCTTATGCTAATATTAATTTTCTCTAATTTTAACGTCTTAGGTTTAGTGTTAGAATTAAATTTGGGTCGTTGGGCTAATAATTTGGAATGTTGTGCTTCTATTCTATAATGTGTGGAATTTTCATATATGTCTTTCTGTTTGGGGTTTAATTTTTGCATATATAAATATAGTCTCTGCTCTTGATTATCTTAGAGTAATGCTTTTGTGTTTTAACTTCAAGAATTAGTACACGAGATTCAAGCTGTTTTTTTGGGTTGATCTCTTTTAATACAGACTTTAACCTTTTTTTACAACCTCTTTTTTACAACCTATTTAGAACCACCAGACTTTAACCTCTTTTATTGCAAACAAACATACAATTGTATTAATGCGTATGAATAAATAAATTTTAAAACGAATGAAATTTAAATTGAATATGCAAACCGAGCTTGAACGAACAAAGATCACTATAAACGAAAACTTTTTCAACTTCCAATCGAATATGAACCCTTTGAAGTTTATACGACAACCCCTTCCTTATGAAGTGCCTCTGGGAGAAAAAATAAATAATATAATATTGGAGGCGTATGGCCTTTACTATAGGCAACGCTATTGCGTTGCATCTGATTTTAGCTGTTTTCTCTCTCGCACTTCAGTCAGTGTTTAAGGGGTCAAAGTTTTGTATTGTATTGGGTCATTTACGTTAGGTATCATTTTTTTGTGCGTGAGGTTTTCGAGTTTATATTTGATGTTTTAAATATTGTGTTAGGGTTTATGGTTTCAAATTAAGGTTCGTCTTTAATTTCTAGTATTTATGGTTTGCGTTTTTTTTTATACGTTTTTTCTTTTTTTGTGGGTTAGGGGTCCAGAGGATGCCTCCCCAAACTAGATGAAAAGACAAAAGTCGATGAATTCCTCACCCAAGGCCACATCCCGGTGGAAGAAGCTGCGAGCCTGGCTAGCGATATGGCAACCTGAAGGCGCCTGGTATCATCGTTCTCTACGCCGAACCCTCGGCAGGAGCCTTAAGTCAAGTAACTCAAGTCTTTTTTTTGGTGAAAGTGATCATTTGTTGCCTAGCTTAGTTGTGGCCTAGTTGGCCTCCAATCTCTTTGGTCCCTTAAAAGAGGGCACTAGAATTCTTATCTGAGCCTCTCACAATATTCTAGGACTACTTGATCGATACGATCAACCCTGGAAAAAAAAACAACAAAATACTAAAACAAAAAAAAACAAACACACATCCGAGATCTTTCTCCTGGCAAAAATAAAAAAATTCCATATTTTTCAAACAGTTCGTGGTAGCAAACTGTAAGTAAGGAGTGACCCCGCTCAATAATAACCGAAACTCTAAAAAACGGAATTTCAATACCAGTAGATACATCAAAAGAATCGAATCTTTATACTGATTTCAAATATATAAGATTCATCAAGTTTAGCCTTACCCATCAAAAGTTTTGGATCTGAAAAAATTTTCCTTATTTTCGAAAAAAAAAAGGGGAAACACCCCCTGAAAGTAAATATAATCTTAATGAAAATCAAACCATGAGATTAAGCGTAACAGAAAAAACCCTACTGTAGATGGTTCAAGCTCCTATCTGCAAAAATGTGGAATTTTGTATTTTTTGCCAGAAGAAAGATCACGGATGTGTGTTTATTTGTTTTTTTTTTTCCCATGGTTATCGTATCGATCCAGCAGTCCTAGAATATCGTGAGAGGGCTCTTTCGAACGGAAATTAAAAAATTCTAGTGCCCGTTTTAAGTGACCAGAAAATTGGAGGGTAACTTGGCCCCCCCCAAAATAATTTTTTTCTCGAAGTCACCCAATCAAAATTTTGAGATAGATATTTTCTTCAGCATAGTCGAAAATTTAATAAATATGTTATTGAGGATGACTTAATTCCCCACAGTTCTTGGGGGAAGGGCTGCAAGTTATGAACTTTGCCCATTGTTTACATATAGTATCGGTTTTTGGGAAGTATACAGACGTTTTCAGGAGGGATTTTTTTTTTCTGAGGGGGTTAGGAGGAGGGGGGTTACGTGGGAGAATCTTTCCATAGAGGATGTTTCCTTGGGGGAAAGGGACATTTCTATGAAGGGGGTGCTGGATTTCCCAGCATTAATTAAAAAGGGATCAGAAAGTAAATAGTATCATACAAAAATAAAATTTTGTTTTGTTGTACAAAAACAAAAATAAAATTTAGATTTTTTTTTTCGGATCGATATTTTGTGCTGGAGGCACAAAAGTGCGCATATATAAAATTGAAATCATAATATTTGAGGATTTATTCCGTTTTCTTTTTTTAGATCTAAAATTTTCTAATTGGGGTTCTGGATTTAATCTTCGTATATCTGTTAGTTACTTTCGGAGACTTAGTTGGGAAAATATGTGGGATTTATCTTCATAATTGGGGTCCAAGACGGGTTTGTTGATATGAGTTCCTCTGTTATGACTTTGCTTTTTCTTTGTTACAGGTTGGATTTTCTGTAACTTGGGTGTTTTTTTCAGTTTTCTTACTTTTTGTTTTAGACCAATAAGCACTTTTTTCAATTTCTGTTTGTAGTTAGATATCTAGAGTAAAGTTATTTTAGGGGGGGGGGGCATGAGAATTTTTATATATTGGCTTTAGTCATTTGTGTTGGATTGAACTATACGTGTCCAGATAAAGTTTTGTGTAAGGGTATTATGTCTTACGCTAATGTTTAATTTTTTTCCTTTTTAAGGTCTTAGGTTTAGTGTTAGAATTTAAATTGGGCTAATAACTTGAAATGTGGTGCTTTTATTCTATAATGTGTGGTATTTTTCATATATGTCTTTCTGTTTGGGGTATAATTTTTGCATATATATAGTCTCTGCTCTTGAATACGTTGGAGTAAAGCTTTTGTGTTTTAACTTCAAGAATTAGTACACGAGGTTCAAGCTGTTTTTTTGGGCTGATCTCTTTAATACAGACTTTAACCCTTTTTTGACAAACATACAATAGATATTAATGCATTTGAATAAATAAATTTTAAAACGAACGAAACTTAAATTGAATATGCAAATTAAGCTTGAAACGAACAAAATACACGAGAAAAATAAATAATAAAACATTGGAGCCGTGTGGCCTTTACTATAGGCAACGCTATAGCGTTGCCTCTGATTTTAGCTGTTTTCTCTCGCACTTCAGTCAATGTTTAAGGGGCCAAAGTTTTTGTATTGTATTGGGTTATTTTCGTTAGATTTCATGGTTTTGTGTGTGAGGCTCGAGTTTATGTATGATATTTTAAATATTGTGTGTGGGTGTTTTCTGTGTGGGTGTCTTTAATTTCTAGTATTTATGGTTTGCGTTTTTTTGTATGTTTTTTCTTTAATTTTGGGGGGGGGGGGGTCCAGAGGATGCCTCCCCCCACTAGGTGAAAAGACAAAGTCGATGAATTCCCTACCCAAACCCACATCCCGGTGGAAGAAGCTGCGAGCCTGGCAAGCGATAGGGCAACCTGGAGGCGCCTGGTATCATCGTTCACTACGCCGAACCCTCGGCAGGATTCTAAGTCAAGTAAGTCAAGTCTCCTTTTTTTGGTGAAAGTAATCATTTATTTCCTAGCTTAGTTGTTGTCTCGTTGCCCTCCAATCTCTTTGGGTCGCTTAAAAGAGACACTAGGATTCTTGAATGAGCCCTCTCACAATATTCTAGGACTACTTGATCGATACGATCAACCCTGAAAAAAAACAACAACAAAATAATAAAACAAACAAATAAATACCATATCCGTGATGTTTCTCCTGGCAAAAATAAGAATTCCATATTTCAACAGTTCGCGGTAACAAACAGTAAGTAAGAAGGGCCCGGCTCAATAGTAACCGAAACTCTAAAAAAACGGAATTTTAATACAGTAGATACATCAAAAGAAGAATCGGATCTTTATGCTGATTTTCAAATAAATATGTTTTTTTGTCATCTTTTCAATTCCTAGGCATCTTGCTTGACGAAAATCTTTCCTTCAAGCATCATATTGACCTGATTAAAATGAAAGTCTCCAGGAGTCTTGGAATCCTTAGAAAGCTTAAACACATATTTCCAGGGTCGATTTCTTAGAATCTTGTTCTACAGCCTATGTCAGTCTTATGTTTCATATTCTTCTGTTATTTGGATGTCAACTTTTCCCTCGTCTCTGATGCCCCTTTCAAAAAAACTTTATGATAAAGCAAGGACTCTTGTTTAGGAAACGTAACCGATCTTCACTTAAACCCTTGCTTGATTTGAATCTCTCTATTTTCTTTCTTGTTCCTTCTTTCATCTTTTTACAGTTGCACGGGCATTTTCCTTCTGCTCTATGTAAATAATATATCTTTTTTTTCTGATTAATCGACATATCATCTCCGCACTTCCAGCAATTTACAGATTCTTCATACTCCATCAGTGAGGGGTCCTGATTTCAGCCCTCTGACAACTTGCAACAGGATTGGGAACACGCTCCCTGTGTCTGCACGAAAGCTGCCACTCGTTTGATATGTTCAAAATTATGTTAGGGATTTTCTAGCTAGTAATTAAGCTTTTTTTTATCATTGTATCTTATGATTTTTTATCTCGTGATTTCTCTTGTGTCGAGTCTCTTAAAGTGTGAATGTATGATGTTGAAAATGTTTTTGTTTTTTAAGTATTTGTTTCATTTTTGTTTTCTCCCCTGTTCTTTTCCTGGCCATAGAGCCTACTAGGGGAGTTTATATTGAAGTGTATTTTGTTGAGTTTATTGATTGAATAAAATTGATTGATTGATTGATTGATCAAGTTTAGTCTTACCCATCAAAAGTTTTGGACCTGAAAAAATTTGCCTTATTTTCGAAAAAAAAGGGGAAAACATACCCTGAAGGTAATCGAATCTTAATAAAAATCTAACCATGAGATTCAGCGTAACAGAAAACCCTACTGTAGATGTTTCAAGCTCCTATCTGCAAAGTGTGGAATTTTGTATTTTTTGCCAGAAGAAAGATCACGGATGCGTGTTTATGCGTGTGGATGCGTGTTTACGTTTTTTTTTCCCGGGGGTAGTCGTATCGATCCAGTAGTCCTAGAATATCTTTGAGAGGGCTCATTCGAACGGAAATTAAAAGTTCTAGTGCGATATTTAAGTGACCAAGGAAAATTGGAGGGCAACTTGCCCCCTCCCACGCTCATTTTTTTTTCCCGAAGTCACCCATCAAAATTTTGAGATAGCCCATATATGGACCCCCCGTCATGACCTTCTAGATAGGGTTTACAATTACCGATTATGTAATCATTTCTCAGAAATCCAACTGTCCTAGTCGATTACGTCATTCTATGCCCATATATGGACCTCCGTCATGACCTTCTGATAGGGTTCTAACCAATTATGTAATCAATTTTCTCAGAAATCCAACTGGCCCTAGTCGATTACGTCATTCTATGCCCATATAGGGACTCCCGTCATGACCTTCTGATAGGTTCTACCGATTATGTAATCAATTTGCTCAGAAATCCATTTGTCCTAGTTGATTACGTCATTCTATGCACATAAATGAATTCCCGTCACGAGCTCCTGATAGGGTTCTAACCGATTATGTAATCAATTTCTCGGGAATTCTCTCCCTTCGATTACGCAATCAATATATCTCCTTCCCCCTTCCCCTTAGGAACAACAAATTAATTCCCCTTTCTTGAATCAATTAATTCCCCTTAGAAACAACAAATTATTCCCCTTTCGTGAATAAATAATTCCCCTTAACGAAACAACAAATTAATTCCCTTTCTTGAATCAATAATTCCCCGAAACAACAAATTAATTCCCCTTTCGTGTCAATCAATCAACCATGACGTCATCTGTCACGTGTGATCTAAACTTTGCCCCGGAAACAATTCTGGTCGAACTCCAAAGATATTAATAAACTTCCGGAAACAATTCTCCTTGGAAACAATAAATTAACCACGTGTTTCCAACCTTGAAAAAGAGGTCATTGACCCGTTCGTAATTGTAGATGGCAGCAGGGGTGAGGGATCGGACACCTTTAGGGTCATCTCTACTGTGGTATTTTTATATATCTCTTCCTGTTTGGGGTTAATTTTGTATATATAGTCTCTGCTCTTGAATATCTTAGAGTAAAGCTTTTGTGTTTTAACTTCAAGAATTTAGTACACGAGGTTCAAGCTGTTTTTTTTTAACTGTTTTTTATCTCTTTTATACAAGCTTTAACCTTTCTTTACAAACCTCTTTTTTACAACCTCTTTAACCTCCGGACGTTTTAACCTCTTTTAATTGCAAACATACAATAGATATTAATGCGTATGAATAAATAAATTTTTAAAACGAATGATATTTAAAATTGAATATGCAAATCGAGCTTGAAACGAACAAAAATCACAATAAACGAACACTTTCAATTTCCAATCGAATAAGACCCCTTTGAAGTTTATACGACGACCCCTTCCATATGAATTGCCTCTGGGAGAAAAAATAAATAATATAATATTGGAGTCGTATGGGCCTTTGCTGTAGGCAACGCTATAGCGTTGTATCTGATTTTAGCTGTTTTCTCTCGCACTTCAGTCAATGTTTAAGGGGTCAAAGTTTTGTATTGTATTGGGTCATTTACGTTAGGTATCATGTTTTTGTGTGTGAGGCTCGAGTTTATATTTGATGTTTTAAATATTGTGTTAGGGTTTATGGTTTCAAATTAAGGTTGGTCTTTAATTTCTAGTAGTTATGGTTTGCGTTTTTTTAATACGTTTTTTCTTTTTTTGTGGGGGAGGGGTCCAGAGGATGCCTCCGCCCATTAGATGAAAAGACAAAGTCGATGAATTCCTCACCCAAGGCCACATCCCGGTGGAAGAAGCTGCGAGCCTGGCAAGCGATATGGCAACCTGAAGGCGCCTAGTACCATCGTTCTCTACGCCAAAACCCTCGGCAGGAGCCTTAAGTCAAGTAAGTCATGTCTTTTTTTTTGGTGAAAGTGATCATTTGTTGCCTAGCTTAGTTGTGGCCTAGTTGCCCTCCAATCTCTTTGGTCCCTTAAAAGAGGCACTAGAATTCTTATCTGAGCCCTCTCACAATATTCTAGGACTACTTGATCGATACGATCAACCCTGGAAAAAAACAACAACAAAAAACTAAACAAAAAAACAAACACACATCCGAGATCTTTCTCCTGGCAAAAAAAAAAATTCCATATTTTTTCCGTGGGGTAGTCGTTTTTTCCGGGGGGTAGTCGTTTTTTTTCCGGGGGGTAGTCGTATCGATCCAGTAGTCCTAGAATATCTTGAGGGGGCTCATTCGAACGAAAATTAAAAAAAATTCTAGTGCCCGTTTTAAGTGACCAAAAAAATTGGAGGGTAACTTGGCCCCCTCCCAAAATTATTATTTTTTTCCCGAAGTCACCAAATCAAAATTTTGAGATAGATATTTTCTTCAGCATAGTCGAAAATTAATAAATATGTCTTTGAGGATGACTTAATTCCCCACAGTTCTCGGGGGAAGGGCTGCAAGTTATGAACTTTGCCCACTGTTTACATATCATATCGGTTATTGGGAAGTATACAACCGTTTTCAGGAGGGATTTTTTCTGAGGGGGGTAGGAGGAGGAGGTTACGTGGGAGAATCTTTCTATGGAGGACGTTCCTTGGGGGAAGGGACATTTCTATGAAGGGGGTGCTGGATTTCCCAGCATTATTTAAAAAAGCGATCAGAAATTAAATAGTATATAGTAAAATACTATAGGCAACGCTATAGCGTTGCCTATAGCATTATACAAAAATAAAATTTTGGTTTGTTGTACAAAAAAAAAAAAAATTCTGATTTTTTTTTTTTAGGATCGATATTTTGTGCTGGAGGCACAAGTGCGCATATAAGAATTTAAGTCATAATATTTGGGATTTACTCCATTTTCTTTTGTAGATCTAAATTTTCTAATTGGGGTTCTGGATTTAATCTTCGTATATCTGTTAGTTTGCTTTCGGAGACTTAGTTGGGAAATTATTTGGGATTTTATTTATCTTCATAATTGGGGTCATGACGTCATTGTTGATATGAGTTCCTCTGTTATGACTTTGCTTTTTCTTTGTAAAGGTTGAATTTTCTGTAACTTGGGTGTTTTTTTCAGTTTTCTTACTTTTTGTAGACCAATAAGCACTTTTTTAAATTTCTGTTTGTAGTTCGATATCTAGAGTAAAGTTGTTTTTTTTTGGGGGGGGGGGGTGAGAATTTGTATGTATTGGCCTTAGTCATTTGTGTGGATTGAACTATACTTGTCAAGATAAAGTTTTTGTGTAACGGTGTTATGTCTTACGCTAATATTAATTTTTTTCTTATTTTAACGTTCTTAGGTTTAGTGTTAGAAATAAATTTGGGTCCTTGGGGTAATAACTTGAAATGTGGTGCTTTTATTCTAATAATGTGTGGTATTTTCATATATCTCTTCATGTTTGGGTTAATTTTTGTATATATAGTCTCTGCTCTTGAATATCTTAGAGTAAAGTTTTTGTTTTTTTAACTTCAAGAATTAGTACACGAGGTTCAAGCTGTTTTTTTTTTGGTTGATCTCTTTTAATGCATACTTAACCTTTTTTTACAAAAATGGTTAAATTTGTGTTGGATTGAACTATACGTGTCAAGATAAAGTTTTTGTGTAAGGGTGTTATGTCTTATGCTAATATTAATTTTTTCTTATTTTGACGTCTTAGGTTTAGTGACAGAATTAAATTTGGGTTGTTGGGCTAATAATTTGGAATGTGGTGCTTCTACTGTGTAATGTGTGGAAATTTTCATATATCTCTTCCTGTTTGGGGTTTAATTTTTGCATATATATAGTATCTGCTCTTAATTATCCTAGAGTAAAGCTTTTGTGTTTTTAACTTCAAGATTTAGTACACGAGGTTCAAGCTGTTTTTTTGTTTGGGGTTGATCTCTTTTAATACAGACTTTAACCTTTTTTTACAACCTCTTTTTTACAACCTCTTACCCTCTAAACTTTAACCTCTTTTATTGCAAACAAACATACAATAGATATTAATGCGTATGAATAAATACATTTTAAAACGAATGAAATTTAAATTGAATATGCAAATCGAGCTTGAAAACGAACAAAAAATCATCACTATAAACGAAAACTTTCAATTTCCAATCGAATAAGACCCCTTTGAAGTTTATACGACGACCCTTCCATAGAATTGCCTCTGGGAAGAAAAAATAAATAATATAATATTGGAGTCGTATGGCCTTTACTATAGGCAACGCTATAGCGTGCATCTGATTTTAGATGTTTTCTCTCGCACTTCAGTCAATGTTTAAAAGGGTCAAAGTTAGTATTGGGTCATTTACGTTAGGTATCATGTTTTTGTGTGTGAGGCTCTAGTTTATATATGATGTTTTAAATATTGTGTTAGGGTTTATGGTTTCAAATTAAGGTTCGTCTTTTTTTAGTATTTATGGTTTGCGTTTTTTATACGTTTTTTCTTTTTTTGTGGGGGAGGGGTCCAGAGGATGCCTCCCCCCACTAGATGAAAAGACAAAGTCGATGAATTCCTCACCCAAGGCACATCCCGTGGAAGAAGCTGCGAGCCTGGCAAGCGATATGGCAACCTGAAGGCGCCTGGTATCATCGTTCTCTACACCGAACCCTCGGCAGGAGCCTTAAGTCAAGTAAGTCACGTTTTTTTTGTGAAAGTGATCATTTGTTGCCTAGCTTAGTTGTGGACTAGTTGCCCCTCCAATCTCTTTGGTCCCTTAAAAGAGGCGCTAGAATTCTTATCTGAGCCTCTCACAATATTCTAGGACTAATTGATCGATACGATCAACCTGGAAAAAAACAACAACAAAAAACTAAACAAAAAAACAAAACACACATCCGAGATCTTTCTCCTGGCAGAAATAAAAAATTCCATATTTTCAAACAGTTCGTGGTAACAAACTGTAAGGTAAGGAGCGACCCCGCTCAAATAATAACCAAAACTCTAAAAAACGGAATTTTAATACCAGTAGATACATCAAAAGAATCGAATCTTTATACTGATTTCAAATATATAAGATTCATCAAGTTTAGTCTTACCCATCAAAAGTTTTGGATCTGAAAAAATTTTCCTTATTTCAAAAAAAGGGTAAGTCTTTGGTAAGTCTAAAACATTCAGGGAATTTTCCCAGGGGGGGGGTCTTCATTTTTTTTAGGTTGGAGGGGATAATATTTCACCGAACCTCATAGTAAATTATGTCCAAGAGAAGGACATATCCAAGGGAGGGCTCCAGAGCCAACCCCACCCACCAAAATCCTCAAAAATTTGAACTTCATGGGTACTTCTTTTCAACACAAATTACCGAACCGAATTATGTTGTTTACCCCTGAAAGTAATAGAATCTTAATGAAAATGAAACCATGAGATTAAGCATAACAGAAAACCCTACTGTAGATGTTTCAAAGCTCCTATCTGCAAAAATGTGGAATTTTGTATTTTTTGCCAGAAGAAAGATCACGGGTGCGTGTTTATTTGTTTTTTTCCCCATGGGTGGATCGTATCGATCCAGTAGTCCTAGAATATCGTGAGAGTGCTCTTTCGAACGGAAATTAAAAATTCTAGTGCCCGTTTTTAAGTTACCAAGAAAATTGGAGGGTAACTTGAACCCCTCCCAAAATCATTTTTTCCCGAAGTCACCCAATCAAAATTTTGAGATAGATATTTTCTCTTCAGCATAGGTCGAAAATTTAATAAATATGTTATTGAGGATGGCTTAATTCCCCACATTTCTCGGGGGAAGGGCTGAAAGTTATGAACTTTGCCCATTGTTTACATATAGTATCGGTTATTGGGAAGTATACAGACGTTTTCAGGAGGGATTTTTTCTGGAGGGGGGTAGGAGGAGGGGGTTACGTGGGAGAATCTTTCCATGGAGGACGTTTCCTTGGGGGAAGGGACATTTCTATAAAGGGGGTGCTGGATTTCCCAGCATATTTAAAAAGCGATCAGAAATTAAATAGTATATAGTATAATACTATAGGCAACGCTATAGCGTTGCCTATAGTATTATACAAAAATAAAATTTAGGTTTGTTGTACAAAAACAAAAAAAAAAATTCTGATTTTTTTTAGGATTGATATTTTGTGCTGGAGGCACAAGTGCACATACAAGAATTGAAGTCATAATATTTGGGGATTTACTTCATTTTCTTTTGTAGATCTAAAATTTTCTAATTGGGGCTCTGGATTTAATCTTCGTATATCTGTTAGTTGCTTTCGGAGACTTAGTTGGGAAATCTATGTGGGATTATCTTCATAATTGGGGTCCAAGACGTCATTGTTGATAGGAGTTCCTCTGTTATGACTTTGCTTTTTCTTTGTTAAAGGTTGGATTTTCTGTAACTTTGTTTTTTTTTTTTTAGTTTTCTTACTTTTTGTAGACCAAATAAGCACTTTTTCAAATTTCTGTTTGTAGTTAGATATCTAGAGTAAATTTGTTTTTTTTAGGGGGGGGGGGGGCATGAGAATTTGTTTGTATTGGCTTTAGTCGTTTTGTGTTGGATTTAACTATACGTGTCAAGATAAAGTTTTTGTGTAAGGGTGTTATAGTCTAAGCTAATATTAATTTTTTCTGGTTTGCGTTTTTTTTTTACTTTTTTTCTTTTTATTTGGGGGTGGGCGTACATAGGACTCCCCCCCCCGACTAGATGGAAAGACAAAGCCGATGATTTCCTCACCAAAGCCCATATCCCAGTGGAAGAAGCTACGAGCCTGGCAAGCGATAGGTCAACCTGGAGGCGCTTGTTCTCATCGTTCTCAACGCCGAAAACTCTCGGCAGGAGTCTTAAGTCAAGTAAGTCAAGTCTGTTTTTGGTAAAAGTGATCATTTGCTATGTTCGTGTTTTATATAGTTAAAGTTTTTGTGTATTTATATTAAAGTTTTTGCTGGTTTTGAAGTTTTTGTTTGAAGGGTTGAAATTGTGTGTTTTTTACTTAAATTTCGGTATTAGGAGGTTTTCAATTTTGCACGTTGATTTTAAAAACTTGTATTTGGATTAGGTTGCTCTGAGGTGGGCTGAATTTTTTTATGTGTAGCTAATTTTTTTTCCTTTAGATTTATTTTTGTTTTGTTTTTTTTTGCAGGGTATTATAACATGTTCGTCTCTGTCAAGTTTTAGTTTCCTGATTGAGGCATAGAATTTAGGGTTTATTATTGGAAGTTTTAGTCCTCTTTCGTAGGGTTGAAACAAATTTTGAGTAAGATGTTGTTCGAAAAATTCATTTTGTGTCATGGAGGGCTAAAAAACACTGGCAGAAAGAAAAACGGGCAAATAATATAAAACAGGTTTTTCTTTCTTTTTTTGTATTTGGTTAAAGCTGCATTTGCTAAATTTTGTTTTATATGGGAAGTTAAAGTTTTTAACTTGGACTTTAGGTTTTGTCAGTGTTTGATGTTTTTATTTATAATGTTTAAATTGTGTTTTGCTTTTAAAATTTTAAATTTTGCATTTAAATCAATGGTTGTTTTGAGCATTTGTATACGGCTCAACCTTTTTTTGATGAAATTTTATGTGTAAGAGAAGGTTATGTATTTATATTTAAATTTTGTTGTTGTCAGAGTATAATCCGGTTTTGATTTCCTTAATTGGGTTTTGAAGATTATGTTTTTTTTTAAGTTATTTTCTTTTTTCGTTGGCACTGGTGTTGATTAAGTAATATATCATATATGGAGTCTTAGTTTTCTTGGGAAGTATTTTCCCTTGGTACATATTCATACGATGCTAGTGGGAGAATATTAGGGGGTCAGGTGTGTATTTCAGGGTGCTAGGGGGTGGATGGGGCTGGCTTTGCACAAATTTCACGCGGTGGCCCTGTTTTCAAAAATCTCAGTGTACGTCTAGCAGCGTATTCAGGAGATCCAGGATCAGACATGCCCTCTTGTCTTAATTAAAAACCTTACATGTTATCAATGGTAAACTTTTTTAAATCTAAAATTTTCTAATTGGGGTTCTGGATTTAATCTTCGTACATCTGTTAGTTACTTTCTGAGACTTAGTTGGGAAATTATATGGGATTTGTCTTCATGTTTGGGGTCCAAGACGTGTTTTTTATATGAATTCCTCTGTTATGACTTTGCATTTTCTTTGTCAAAGGTTGAATTTTCTGTAACTTGGATGTTTTTTTAAGTTTTCTCACTTTTGTAGACCAATGAGGACTTTTTTTTCAAATTTCTGTTTGTAGTTATATATCTAGATTAAAGTTGCTTTTTATTTTTTTTTTATAAGGGGGGGGGGGGGTGTTTTAAGGGTGTTATGTCTTATGCTAATATTAATTTTCTCTAATTTTAACGTCTTAGGTTTAGTGTTAGAATTATTTTCTCTAATTTTAACGTCTTAGGTTTAGTTTTCTTCAGCATAGTCGAAAAATTTAATAAATATGTTATTGAGGATGGCTTAATTCCCACATTTCTCGGGGGAAGGGCTGAAAGTTATGAACTTTGCCCATTGTTTACATATAGTATCGGTTATTGGGAAGTATACAGACGTTTTCAGGAGGGATTTTTTTCTGGAGGGGGGTAGGAGGAGGGGTTACGTGGGAGAATCTTTCCATGGAGGACGTTTCCTTGGGGGAAGGGACATTTCTATAAAGGGGGTGCTGGATTTCCCAGCATTATTTAAAAAGCGATCAGAAAATTAAATAGTATTATACAAAAATAAAATTTGTTTTGTTGTACAAAACAAAAATAAAATTTTTATTTTTTTTTAGGATCGATATTTTGTGCTGGAGGCACAAGTGCGCATATAAGAATTGAAATCATAATATTTGAGGATTTACTCCGTTTTTCTTTTTTAGATCTAAAATTTTTCTAATTGGGGTTCTGGATTTAATCTTCGTATATCTGTTAGTTGCTTTCGGAGACTTAATTGGGAAAATACGTGGGATTTATCTTCATAATTGGGGTCCAAGACGGGTTTGTTGAATATGAGTTCCTCTGTTATGACTTTGCTTTTTTCTGTGTTAAAGGTTGGATTTTCTGTAACTTGGGTGTTTTTCAGTTTTCTTACTTTTTGTAGACCAATAAGCACTTTTTTCAAATTTCCGTTTGTAGTTGGATATCTAGAGTAAAGTTTTTTTTTTAGGGGGCGGGGGGATGAGAATCTTTATATATTGGCTTTAGTCATTTGTGTTGGATTGAACTATACGTGTCAAGATAAAGTTTTTGTGTAAGGGTGTTATGTCTTACGCTTATGTTAATTTTTCTTATTTAACGTCTTGGTTTAGTGTTAGAATTAAATTGGGTCCTTGGGCTAATAACTTGAAATGTGGTGCTTTTATTCTATAATGTGTGGTATTTTCATATATCTGTCTTTCTGTTTGGGGTATAATTTTTGCATATATATAGTCTCTGCTCTTGAATATCTTGGAGTAAAGCTTTTGTGTTTTAAACTTCAAGAATTAGTACACGAGGTTCAAGCTGTTTTTTTTTGGCTGATCTCTTTTAATACAGACTTTAACCCTTTTTAAACAAACATACAATAGATGTTAATGCACATGAATAAATAAATTTTAAAACGACCCCTTCCATATGAAGTGCCTCTGGGAGAAAAAATAAATAATAAAACACTGGAGCCGTGTGGCCTTTACTATAGGCAACGCTATAGCGTTGCCTCTGATTTTAGCTGTTTTCTCTCGCACTTCAGTCAATGTTTAAGGGGCCAAACTTTTGTATTGTATTGGGTTATTTTCGTTAGATTTCATGGTTTTGTGTGTGAGGCTCGAGTTTATATATGATGTTTTAAATATTGTGCGTGGGTGTTTTCTGTGTGGGTGTCTTTAATTTCTAGTATTTATGGTTTGCGTTTTTTTATATGTTTTTTTCTTTAATTTGGGGGGGGGCGTCCAGAGGATGCCTCCCCCCACTAGGTGAAAAGACAAAGTCGATGAATTCCTCACCCGAACCCACATCCCGGTGGCAGAAGCTGCGAGCCTGGCAAGCGATAGGGCAACCTGGAGGCGCCTGGTATCATCGTTCACTACGCCGAACCCTCGGCAGGATTCTTAAGTCAAGTAAGTCAAGTCTCTTTTTTTTGTGAAAGTAATCATTTATTTCCTAGCTTAGTTGTTGTCTCGTTGCCCTCCAATCTCTTTGTCGCTTAAAAGAGGCACTAGAATTCTTGAATGAGCCCTCTCACAATATTCTAGGACTACTTGATCGATACGATCAACCCTAAAGAAAAACAACCAACAAAAAAATAAAGCAAACAAATAAACACACATCTGTGATGTTTCTCCTGGCAAAAATAAGAATTCCATATTTTCAAACAGTTCGCGGTAACAAACAGTAAGTAAGGAGCGACCCGGCTCAATAGTAACCGAAACTCTAAAAAACGGAATTTTAATACCAGTAGATACATCAAAAGAATCGGATCTTTATGCTGATTTCAAATAAATATGTTTCATCTTTTCAATTCCTAGGCATCTTTCTTGACGAAAATCTTTCCTTCAAGCATTATATTCACCTTATTAAAATGAAAGTCTCCAGGAGTCTTGGAATCCTTAGAAAGCTTAAACACATATTTCCAGGGTCGATTCTTAGAATCTTGTTCTACAGCCTAGTTCAGTTTTATGTTTCATATTGTTCTGTTATTTGGATGTCAACTTTTCCCTCGTCTCTGATGCCCCTTTCAAAACTTTATGATAAAGCAAGGACTCTTGTTTAGGAAAACTAAGCGATCTTCACTTAAACCCTTGGTTGATTTGAAATCTCTCTATTTTCTTTCTTGTTCTTCTTTCATCTTTTTGCAGTTGCACGGGCATTTTCCTTGCTCTCTATGTAATAATATATCTTTTGTTTTCTGATTAATCGACATATCATCTCCGCACTTCCAGCAGTTTACAGATTCTTCATACTCCATCAGTGAGGTCTGATTTCAGCCCTCTGACAACTTGCAACAGGATTTGGAACACGCTCCCTGTGTCTGCACTCGTTTGATATGTTCAAAAATTATGTTAGGGATTTTCTAGCTAGTAATTAAGTTGTTTTTTTATCATTGTATCTCATGATTTCTCTTGCGTCGAGTCTCTTAAAGTGTGAATGTATGATGTTGAAAATGTTTTTGTTTTTTTTAAGTATTTGTTTCATTTTGTTTATCCCCTGTTTTTTTCCTGGCCATAGAGCCTTACGGGGGAGTTTATAATGAAGTTTATTTTGTTGAGTTTATTGGTTGAATAAAACTGATTGATTGATTGATTGATCAAGTTTAGTCTTTCCCATCAAATGTTTTGGATTTGAAAAAATTTGCCTTATTTTCGAAAAAAGGGGAAAACATACCCTAAAGGTAAGAATCTTAATAAAAATCTAACCATGAGATTCAGGGTAACAGAAAAACCCTACTGTAGATGTTTCAAGCTCCTATCTGCAAAAATGTGGAATTTTGTATTTTTTGCCAGAAGAAAGATCACGGGTGCGTGTTTACGTTTTTTTTTTTTCCGGGGGGTAGTCGTATCGATCCAGTAGTCCTGGAATATCTTCAGAGGGCTCATTCGAACGGAAATTAAAAGTTCTAGTGTGATTTTTAAGTGACCAAGAAAATTAGAGGGCAACTTGGCCCCCTCCCACGCTCATTTTTCCCGAAGTCACCCAATAAAAATTTTGAAATAGCTACTTTGTTCAGCATAGTCGAAAATATAATAAATATGTCTTTGAAGATTATTTAATTCCCTACAGTGCTCGGGGGAAGGGCTGCAAGTTATGAACTTTGCCCATTGTTTACATATAATATTGTTTATTGTGAAGTATACAGACTTTTTCAGGAGAGATTTTTTCTGGTGGGGGGGGGGTAGGTGGAAGGAGTTACGTTTGAGAATCTTTTTACGGACGACGTTTCCTTGGGGGAAGGGAAATTTCTATGAAGGGGGTGCCGGATTTCTCAGCATTATTTAAAAAACGATCAGAAATTAAATAAAAAACACGTTTTTTCAACTGAAAGTGAGGAGCAGCATTAAAACTTAAAACGAACAGAAATTATTAAGTATATGAGGGGGTTCGCCCCTAGTCAATACCTCGCTCTTTACGCAATTTTCTTTTTACTTTCAAAGAGCTATCTAGTCTAATTAAACAGCCTTTGTGATTCAGGGATTTGTGATTCGAACAAAATTCAAACTTTAGCGTAAAGAGCAGGGTATTGACTAAGGCTCGTAAATTTTCTCAGGCTCGTATCTTTGATAGGTAAGACTAGATTTAACAAAACTTATATATTTGAAATCAGCATAAAACTCCAGTTCTTTTGATATGTCTATTGGTGTCAATATTCCGTTTTTTAGACTTTCAATAACTATTGAGCCGGGTCGCTCCTTACTTACAGTTCGTTACCGCAAGTTTTTAATTTATGTTTGATAGTAGTATGTTAAATATAAGTTATTTGCTAAGGTACTTTTTATGTGTGGAGTACAGTTTTTTGTGCATGGTGTTTGAATTTTGTATACGGGACGAAAGTTTTTGTTTGTGTTATTGAATTTTGGACCATGGCATTTAATTTTATTTTTTTTTTTGTAGATTTTGTATATTAGATTGAAATTTTGTTTTGTAGGATTCTAGTCTTTTTTTTTTTTGGTTTTAGCTGTTTTCTCTCGCGTTTCAGTTAATTTTTAAGGGGTCAAACTTTTGTATTGTATTGGTATTTTAAGTTCGGTTTCATGTTTTTGTGTGTGAGGCCCGAGTTTATATATGATGTTTTAAATATAGTGAGCGGGTTTATGGTTTCGCATTAAGGTTCGTTTTTTAATTTCTAGTATTTATGGTTTGCGTTTTTTTTTTTACTTTTTTTCTTTTATTTGGGGGGAGGGCGTAAAGAGGACGTCCCCCCTCCCGACTAGATGGAAAGACAAAGCCGATGAATTCCTCACCCAAGCCCATATCCCGATGGAAGAAGCTACGAGCCTGGCAAGCGATAGGTCAACCTGGAGGCGCTTGGTCTCATCGTTCTCTACGCCGAACTCTCGGCAGGAGTCTTAAGTCAAGTAAGTCAAGTCTGTTTTTGGTAAAGTGATCATTTGCTATATTCGTGTTTTATATAGTTAAAGTTTTTGTATTTATGTTTAAAGTTTTTGCTGGTTTTGAAGTTTTTGTTTGAAGGATTTAAATTGTGTGTTTTTTACTTAAATTTCGGTATTAGGAGGTTTTCAATTTTGCACGTTGATTTTAAAAACTTGTATTTGGATTAGGTTGCTCTGAGGTGGGCTGAATTTTTTTTTTTATGTGTAGCTAATTTTTTTCCTTTTGATTTATTTTTGTTTATTTTTGCAGGGTATAACATGTTCGTCTGTCAAGTTTTAGTTTCCTTGATTGAGGCATAGAGTTTAGGGTTTATTATTGGAAGTTTTAGTCCTCTTTCTTAGGGTTGAAACAATTTTGAGTAAGATGTTGTTCGAAAAATTTCATTTTGTGTCACGGAGGGCTAAAAACAGTGGCAGAAAGAAAAAGGGCAAATAACATAAACAGGTTTTTCTTCTATTTTTTTTTTTGCATTTGGTTAAAGCTGCAGTTGTTACATTTTTGTCTTTATATGGGAAGTTAAAGTTTTGTAACTTGGATTTTAAGTTTTGTCAGTGTTTGAAGTTTTTTTTTGTAATGTTTAAATTGTGTTTCGCATTTAAATTTTTCAATTTTTGCATTTAAATTAATGGTTGTTTCGAGCATTTGTATATGGCTCAACTTTTTTCAAACGGGAAGGACTTTTCAAACTTGCAATTTCATTTTATTTTGTATAAGAAATAAATATGCCCCTTCATAAAGGTATTTTCAAGTGTTGGGAGGATTTCGTGCGTTGCATTTGACCCAGTTTTTTTGCGAGTGGAAAAAAAAAAAAAAGATTTAAGATCAATATTTTGTGCTGGAGGCACAAAATATTTTCGACCATGGTGAATAAAATTGAAAAGAAAATAGAATGAAAGAATAGAAGATAAAACAACGATATAAAATGAAAAGAAATTCAAAATTGAAATTGTTTGAAATGATAGTTAATAAATAACATAAAATTAAAAAGCAGAGGAAATATAAATATTACAATCATAAAACGATGAAATAATGATTCCTATCATGAAACCATTATAGACGTCATATGAAGTATTTATATAGATGCAATGTGTTTCATATTTCTTGTTTCATATTGTTTTTTATTTAATTGCCCTACCTGTACATCTTACCAGTAAAATGTACATCGAAAAACTTCATTTTTTGTCACGGAGGGCTAAAAACAGTGGCAGAAAGAAAAGGGGCAAATAACATAAACAGGTTTTTTCTTTTTTTTTGTATTTTGGTTAAAGCTGCAATTGTTACATTTTGCTTTTATATGGGAAGTTAAAGTTTTTTAACTTGGACTTTAAGTTTTGTCAGTGTTTGAAGTTTTTATTTATTATGTTTAAATTGTGTTTTGCTTTTTAAATTTTTAAATTTTGCATTTAAATTAATGGTTGTTTCGAACATTTGTATATGGCTCAACTTTTTTTTTTATGTAATTTTATGTGGAAGAGAGATTATGTATTTATATTTAAATTTGTTTTTGCCAGAGTGTAATCCGGTTTTGATTTCCGTAATTGGGGTTTGAGGAATATGTTTTTATATTTAAGTTATTTTCTTTTCCGTTGGCGGTGGTGCTGATTAAGCAAATATCATATACGGAGTCTTAGTTTTCTTGGGAAGTATTTTTCTCTTGGTACATATTCATACGATGCTAGTTGGAGAATATTAGGGGGTCAGGTAAAGAGCTCCAAGAAAAGTAAAGAGCTCCATTAAACAAACAATGAGCAAAAATAAATGAAATAATCTACCAAACGTGAAAACTACCACAAACCAGCATCGATAATAAATAAAACCCAAAACGAACAGAAATTACAATAAATAACCGAGTCAAAATCAAAACGAGCAGAAATTACCATAAGTTGGGCTCAAAACCCCCCATGCCTTCCCAAGGCCAGAACGTAATTTTCACTTTACTGAAAAAGATACAAATGAATGTGCATTGTCAGTTTAATATACATATACTGATATTTAGTAATCAAAATGTTAATATAAAGCTTAGTATTGTATTGGGTTATTTACGTTAGGTTTCATGGTTTTGTGTGTGAGGCTCGAGTTTATATATGATGTTTTAAAAAATATGGTGTGTGTGTTTAAGGTTTCAAATTAAGGTTCGTCTTTAATTTCTAGTATTTATGTAAGAAAATAAAAAAAAAAAAAAAATCAAAGACTACTATTTATGTTTGAAAAAACCAAAAAAAAAAAGTTTTTTTTAAAAAAAAAAAACAATAAATAAAAATCCAAAAAAAAAACCAAAAAGCAAAAAGAAAAAACCACTAGTTTTCCAAATGCAAAAATGGGAATTTTGTTTTTTTATTTTGTATTTATTTTTTTCCAGTGATGAGTTTATAAAAAAACAACCCAAGTTAAAAACAAGGAAAATCGTGAGAAAAGGAATAATTCGAAAAAAACAAATTTTAAAAGGTTTCAAAAAAAACTTTTAAAAGAAAAAAAAAACAAAAAAAAGGCAAAAAAAAAGCTTCGCAACTTAAGCTTTTGTTGGGCTAGTTTTTTCTTTTATTATTTGGTTTGCGTTTTTTTTTTACTTTTTTTTTTTTTTTGGGGGGGGGGGCGTAAAGAGGACGTCCCCCCCCGACTAGATGGAAAGACAAAATCGATAAATTCCTCACCCAAGCCCACATCCCGGTGGAAGAAGCTGCGAGCCTGGCAAGCGATAGGGCAACCTGGAGGCACCTGGTATCATCGTTCTCTACGCCAAACCCTCGGCAGGAGCCTTAAGTCAAGTAAGTCAAGTCTTTTTTTTTGGTGAAAGTGATCATTTGTTGCCTAGCTTAGTTGAGGCCTAGTTGTCCTCTAATCTCTTTGGTCGCTTAAAAGAGGCACTAGAATTCTTGAATAAGCCCTCTCACAATATTCTATGACTACTTGATCGATACGATCAACCCTAAAAAATAAAATAAAAAAAAAAAATTAACACACATCCGTGATCTTTCTCCTGCCCTGCTGCTATCTGCAAAAATGTGGAATTTTGTATTTTTTGCCAGAAGAAAACATCACGGATACGTGTTTATTTTTATTTATTTTTTTTCCAGTGGTGATCGTATCGATCCAGTAGTCCTAGAATATCGTGAGAGGAATCATTCGAACGGATATTAAAAGTTCTAGTGCCCTTTTTAAGTGACCAAGAAACTTGGAGGGCAGCTTCGCCTTAGCTGTTGTTGGGCAGCTTAGCTGTTGGAGCTTAGCTGTTGGCACCTTAGCTGTTGGAGGGCAGCTTAGTTGTTGTCTCGTTGCCATTTGGATGATATTTAAATTTTATTTCCTCCTTGGTGAATAAAATTGAAAAGAAAATAGAATGAAAGTATAGCAAATAAAACAACGATATAAAATGAAAAGGAATTCAAAATTGAAATTGTTTTGAAATGATATTTTAATAAATAACATAAAATTAAAAAGCAAAGGAATATAAACATTACAATCATAAAAAGAGAAAATAATTATTCCTATCATGACGTCATTATAAAAAAAATGATATGACGTCATATGAAGTGTTTATGTAGATGCAACGTGTGCCATTTTTAGTTTCAGGATGGTTCTCACTGGTGAATTGTCAGATAGTGTTCCCGGAGAAATGGATTTTAGGATTCAAAATACAGTGTACAAAACATCGATTTCAGGTAAGGAATGTTTGTGCTATTTCAAAGAAACTTTATTGAGTAGATAGGCACAACTTTTTTAAGGGTATCTGACCAATCCTTAGTGGAAATCTCTTTGTTGGTATGTAGTAATATCTGGTGTTACAGAAATATACTTGGTCAAAATAAAATTCCTTGAATTTATTTTCAAGTTGAATAGGTGGGGCCTACATTTTTAGGGTTCGTATTTAAGTTTTTTCATTGGTTCCTAACATTTTTGTTATTTGGGTCAAATAATAGCGTGCATCATATTCTTAGGAATGACTTTTCAAACTAGCAATTTCATTTTATTTTGTATAAAAAATAAATATGCCCTTCATGAAGGTATTTGCAAGTGTCGGAAAGGATTTCGTGCGTTGCATTTGACCCAGTTTTTTGCAAGTGGAATAAAAAATAAAATTTTTATTTTTTTTTTTTAGGATCAATATTTTGTGCTGGAGGCACATGTGCGCACATAAGGATTGAAGTCATAATATTTGGGGATTTACTCCATTTTCTTTTTTAGATCTAAAATTTTCTAATTGGGGTTCTGGATTTAATCTTCGTATATCTCTTAGTTGCTTTTGGAGACTTAGTTGGGAAATTATATGGGATTTATCTTCACGTTTGGGGTCCAAGACGTGTTTGTTGATATGAGTTCCTCTGTTATGACTTTGCATTTTCTTTGTTAAAGGTTGGATTTCCGTAACTTGGGTGTTTTTTCAGTTTCCTTACTTTTTGTAGACCAATAAGCACTTTTTTTAATTTCACATTTGTAGTTTAGATATCTAGAGTAAAGTTGTTTTTTTTTGGGGGGGGATGATAATTTGTATGTATTGGCCTTAATCATTTGTGCTGGATTGAACTATACGTGTCAAGATAAAGTTTTTGTGTAAGGGTGTTATGTCTTACGCTAATATTAATTTTTTTCTTATTTTAACGTCTTAGGTTTAGTGTTAGAATTAAATTTGGGTCCTTGGGCTAATAATTTGAAATGTGGTGCTTTTATTCTATAATGTGTGGTAAGTAGAGATGACCCTAAAGGTCCGATCCCTCACCCCTGCTGCCATCTACAATTACGAACGGGTCAATGACCTCTTTTTTCGCCAAGGTTGGAAACACGTGGTTAATTTATTGTTTCCAGGAGAATTGTTTCCGGAAGTTAAATTAATATCTTTGGAGTTCGACCAGAATTGTTTCCGGGGCAAAGTTTAGATCACACGTGACAGATGATGTCATGGTTGATTGATTGACACGAAAGGGGAATTAATTTGTTGTTTCTAAGGGGAATTATTGATTCAAGAAAGGGGAATTAATTTGTTGTTTCTAAGGGGAATTATTGATTCACGAAAGGGGAATTAATTTGTTGTTTCTAAGGGGAATTATTGATTCAAGAAAGGGGAATTAATTTGTTGTTTCTAAGGGGAAGGTGGGGAAGAGATATATTGATTGCGTAATCGAAGGGAGAGAATTCCCGAGAAATTGATTACATAATCGGTAGAACCCTATCAGGAGCTCGTGACGGGAATCCATTTATGTGCATAGAATGACGTAATCAACTAGGACAAATGAATTTCTGAGAAATTGATTACATAATTGGTAGAATCCTATCAGAAGGTCATGACGGGAGTCCATATATGGTCATAGAATGACGTAATCGACTAGGACAGTTGGATTTCTGAGAAATTGATTACATAATTGGTAGAACCCTATCAGAAGGTCATGACGGAGGTCCATATATGGGCATAGAATGACGTAATCGACTAGGACAGTTGTATTTCTGAGAAATTGATTACATAATCGGTAGAACCCTATCAGAAGGTCATGACGGGGGTCCATATATGGGCATAGAATGACGTAATCGACTAAGACAATTGGATTTCTGAGAAATTGATTACATAATCGGTAGAACCCTATCAGGAGGTCCTGACGGGAGCAAGTTCCTTTCTTAATGTCCATCCTAAACCCATTTTTTCAACTTGAAGTACTTATCTTTTTCACCTACAACTATACTTTACTGCTTTTTGGTTACCTCAACACCAAGAAATACTTTTCAAAGACCGTTTCAGAGCAAGTTCCTTTCTTAGTGACCATCCTAAACCCATTTTACAAATTGAAGTACCCATCCTTTTAGCTTAGAGTTTTAGTTTGGTTTAGTTTTAGTTAAAAGTTTAGAGTTTTTAGCTTAGAGTCTTAGCTTAGAGTTTTTGTTAGAGTTCTAGTTTAGTTTAGTTTTAATTAAGAGTTTAGAGTTTTTAGCTTAGAGTCTTAGCTTAGAGTTTTTTTTAGAGTTCTGGTTTAGTTTAGTTTAGTTACAGTTAAGAATTTAGAGTTTTAGCTTAGAGTCTTAGCTTAGAATTTTACTTAATGTTATAGTTTGGTTAAGTTTTAGTTAAGAGTTTCGAGTTTTAGCTTAGAGTCTTAGCTTAGAGTTTTTGTTAGAGTTCTAGTTTAGTTTAGTTTTAGTTAAGAGTTTAGAGTTTTTTAGCTTAGAGTCTTAGCTTAGAGTTTTAGTTAGAGTTGAAGTTTAGTTTAGTTACAGTTAAGAGTTTCGAGTTTTAGCTTGGAGTCATACCTTAGAGTTTTACTTAAAGTTTTAGTTTGGCTAAGTTTTAGTTAAGAGTTTCGAGTTTTAGCTTAGAGTCTTAACTTAGATTTTTTTGTTAGAGTTCTAGTTTAGTTTAATTTTATTTAAGAGCTTGATGTTTTACCTTTGAGTTTCAGTTAGAGTTCTAGTTTAGTTTAGTTAAGAGTTTGGTGTTTTAGCTTAGAGTCTTAGCATAGAGTTTTTTGTTAGAGTTCTAGTTTATTTTAGTTTTAGTTAAGAGTTTAGAGTTTTTAGCTTAGAGTCTTAGCGTAGAGTTTAGGTTGAAGTTCTAGTTTAGTTTAGTTTTAGTTAATAGTTTAGAGTTTTAGCTTAGAGACTTAGCTTAGAGTTATAGTTTTAGTTTAGTTTTAGTTAAGAGTTTAGAGTTTTTTAGCTTAGAGTCTAAGCTTAGAGTTTTTGATAGAGTTCTAGTTCAGTTTAGTTTTAGTTAAGAGTTTAGAGTTTTAGCTTAGAGTCTTAGCTTATAGTTTGTGTTAGAGCTCTAGTTTAGTTTAGTTTTAGTTAATAGTTTAGAGTTTTAGCTTAGGGTCTTACCTTAGAGTTTTTGTTAAAGTTGAAGTTTAGTTTAGTAATAGTTAAGAGTTTTAGAGATTTTAGCTTAGAGTTTTTGTTAGAGTTCTAGTTTAGTTTAGTTTTAGTTAAGAGTTTAGAGTTTTTAGCTAGAGTCTTAGTATAGAGTTTTTGTTGAAGTTCTAGTTTAGTTTAGTAATAGTTAAGAGTTTTGAGTTTTAGCTTAGAGTCTTAGCTTAGAGTTTTTGTTAAAGTTGAAGTTTAGTTTAGTAATAGTTAAGAGTTAGAGTTTTAGCTTAGAGTCATAGCTTAGAGTTTTTGTTAAAGTTTGAAGTTTAGTTTAATAATAGTTAAGACTTTAGAGTTTTAGCTTAGATTCTTAGCTTAGAGTTTTAGTTTTCAAGTTTACTTTTAGTTAAGAGTTTAGAGTTTTCTAGCTTAGAGTCTTAGCTTAGAGTTTTTGTTAGAGTTCTAGTTTAGTTTAGTTTTAGTTAAGAGGTTAGAGTTTTTGCTTAGAGTCTTAGCTTAGAGTTTTAGTTAGAGTTCTAGTTTAGTTTAGTTTTAGTTAAGAGTTTAGAGTTTTACCATAGAGTCTTAGCTTAGAGTTCTAGTTAGAGTTGAAGTTTAGTTTAGTTACAGTTAAGAATTTAGTGTTTTAGCTTAGAGTCATAGCTTAGAGTTTTACTTAAAGTTGTAGTTTAGTTAAGTTTTAGTTAAGAGTTTGGTGTTTTACCTTAGAGTCTTAGCTTAGAGTTTTAGTTAGAGTTCTAGTTTAGTTTAGTTAAGAGTTTAGAATTTTAGCTTAGAGTCTTAGCTTAGAGTTTTTTTTAGAGTTCTAGTTTATTTTAGTTTTAGTTATGAGTTTAGAGTTTTTAGCTTAGAGTCTTAGCTTAGAGTTTTTGTTGAAGTTCTAGTTTAGTTTAGTTTTAGTTAATAGTTTAGGGTTTTTAGCTTAGAGTCTTAGCTTAGAGTTTTGTTAGACTTGAAGTTTAGTTTAGTAATAGTTAAGAGTTTAGAGTTTTAGCTTAGAGTCATAGCTTAGAGTTTTAAATTAAAGTTGTAGTTTAGTTAAGTTTTTTAGTTAAGAGTTTCGAGTTTTAGCTTAGAGACTTAGCTTAGAGTTATAGTTTAGTTTAGTTTTAGTTAAGAGTTTGGTGTTTTACCTTAGAGTCATAGCTTAGAGTTTTAGTTAGAGTTCTAGTTTAGTTTAGTTTTAGTTAAGAGTTTAGAATTTTAGCTTAGAGTCTTAGCTTAGAGTTTTGTTCTGAGTTCTAGTTTAGTTTACTTCTAGTTAAGAGTTTAGAGTCTTAGCTTAGAGTCTTAGCTCATAGTTTGTGTTGAAATTCTAGTTTAGTATAGTTTTAGTTAAAAGTTTAGAGTTTTTAGCTTAGAGTCTTAGCTTAGAGTTTTTGTTAGAGTTCTAGTTTAGTTTAGTCTTAACTTAGAGTTTTTTTTATAGAGTTCTAGTTTAGTTTAATTTTAGTTAAGAGTTTAATGTTTTACCTTTGAGTTTCAGTTAGAGTTCTAGTTTAGTTTAGTTTTAGTTAAGAGTTTAGAATTTTAGCTTAGAGTCTTAGCTTAGAGTTTTTGTTAGAGTTCTAGTTTATTTTAGTTTTAGTTAAGAGTTTAGAGTTTTAGCTTAGAGTCATAGCTTAGAGTTTTACTTAAAGTTGTAGTTTAGTTAAGTTTTAGTTAAGAGTTTCGAGTTTTAGCTTAAGACTTAGCTTAGAGTTATAGTTTAGTTTTTAGTTTTAGTTAAGAGTTTAGAGTTTTTTAGCTTAGAGTCTTAGCTTAGAGTTTTTGTTAGAGTTCTAGTTTAGTTTAGTTATAGTTAAGAATTTAGAGTTTTTAGCCTAGAGTCAAAGCTTAGAGTTTTAGTTTAAAGTTATAGTTTAGTAAATTTTTAGTTAAGAGTTTAGAGTTTTACCATAGAGTCATAGCTTAGAGTTTTTGTTTGAGTTCTAGTTCAGTTTAGTTTTAGTTAAGAGTTTAGAGTTTTAGCTTAGAGTCTTAGCTTATAGTTTGTGTTAGAGTTCTAGTTTAGTTTAGTTTTAGTTAATAGTTTAGAGTTTTAGCTTAGAGTCTTACCTTAGAGTTTTTGTTAAAGTTGAAGTTTACTTTAGTAATAGTTAAGAGTTTAGAGTTTTAGCTTAGAGTCTTAGCTTAGAGTTTTTGTTAGAGTTCTAGTTTACTTTAGTTTTAGTTACGAGTCTAGAGTTTTTAGCTTAGAGTCTTAGCATAGAGTTTTTGTTGAAGTTCTAGTTTAGTTTAGTAATAGTTAAGAGTTTAGAGTTTTAGCTTAGAGTCTTAGCTTAGAGTTTTTGTTAAAGTTGAAGTTTAGTTTAGTAATAGTTAAGAGTTATGAGTTTTAGCTTAGAGTTTTTTTTAAAGTTGAAGTTTAGTTTAGTAATAGTTAAGAGTTTAGAGTTTTAGCTTAGATTCTTAGCTTAGAGTTTTAGTTTAGTTTAGTTTTAGTTTTAGTTAAGAATTTAGAGTTTTTTAGCTTAGAGTCTTAGCTTAGAGTTTTTGTTAGAGTTCTAGTTTAGTTTAGTTTTAGTTAAGAGTTTAGAGTTTTTGCTTAGAGTCTTAGCTTAGAGTTTTAGTTAGAGTTCTAGTTTAGTTTAGATTTAGTTAGAGTTCTAGTTTAGTTTTTAGATTTAGATTTTAGAGTTTTACCATAGAGTCTTAGCTTAGAGTTCTAGTTAGAGTTGAAGTTTAGTTTAGTTACAGTTAAGAATTTAGTGTTTGAGCTTAGAGTCATAGCTTAGAGTTTTACTTAAAGTTGTAGTTTAGTTCATTTTTAGTTAAGAGTTTGGTGTTTTAACTTAGAGTCTTAGCTTAGAGTTTTTGTTAGAGTTCTAGTTTATTTTAGTTTTAGTTATGAGTTTAGAGTTTTTAGCTTAGAGTCTTAGCTTAGAGTTTATGTTGAATTTCTAGTTTAGTTTAGTTTTAGTTAATAGTTTAGGGTTTTAGCTTAGAGTCTTAGCTTAGAGTTTTTGTTAGACTTGAAGTTTAGTTTAGTAATAGTTAAGAGTATAGAGTTTTAGCTTAGAGTCATAGCTTAGAGTTTTACTTAAAGTTGTAGTTTAGTTAAGTTTTAGTTAAGAGTTTCGAGTTTTAGCTTAGAGACTTAGCTTAGAGTTATAGTTTAGTTTAGTTTTAGTTTTTTAGTAAGAGTTTAGAGTTTTTTAGCTTAGAGTCTTAGCTTAGAGTTTTTGTTAGAGTTCTAGTTTAGTTTAGTTATAGTTAAGAATTTAGAGTTTTAGCCTAGAGTCAAAGCTTAGAGTTTTAGTTAAAGTTATAGTTTAGTAAAGTTATAGTTAAGAGTTTAGAGTTTTACCATAGAGTCATAGCTTAGAGTTTTTGTTAGAGTTCTAGTTCAGTTTAGTTTTAGTTAAGAGTTTAGAGTTTTAGCTTAGAGTCTTAGCTTATAGTTGGTGTTAGAGTTCTAGTTTAGTTTAGTTTTAGTTAATAGTTTAGAGTTTTAGCTTAGAGTCTTACCTTAGAGTTTTTGTTAAAGTTGAAGTTTACTTTAGTAATAGTTAAGAGTTCGAGTTTTAGCTTAGAGTCTTAGCTTAGAGTTTTTGTTAGAGTTCTAGTTTAGTTTAGTTTTATTTACGAGTCTAGAGTTTTTAGCTTAGAGTCTTAGCATAGAGTTTTTTTTGTTGAAGTTCTAGTTTAGTTTAGTAATAGTTAAGAGTTTAGAGTTTTAGCTTAGAGTCTTAGCTTAGAGTTTTTGTTAAAGTTGAAGTTTAGTTTAGTAATAGTTAAGAGTTATGAGTTTTAGCTTAGAGTCTTAGCTTAGAGTTTTTGTTAAAGTTGAAGTTTAGTTTATTAAGATTTAAGAGTTTAGAGTTTTAGCTTAGATTCTTAGCTTAGAGTTTTAGTTTAGTTTAGTTTTAGTTAAGAGTTTAGAGTTTTTTAGCTTAGAGTCTTAGCTTAGAGTTTTTGTTAGAGTTCTAGTTTAGTTTAGTTTTAGTTAAGAGTTTAGAGTTTTTTGCTTAGAGTCTTAGCTTAGAGTTTTAGTTAGAGTTCTAGTTTAGTTTAGTTTTAGTTAAGAGTTTAGAGTTTTACCATAGAGTCTTAGCTTAGAGTTCTAGTTAGAGTTGAAGTTTAGTTTAGTTACAGTTAAGAATTTAGTGTTTGAGCTTAGAGTCATAGCTTAGAGTTTTACTTAAAGTTGTAGTTTAGTTAATTTTTAGTTAAGAGTTTCGAATTTTAGCTTAGAGTCTTACCTTAGAGTTTTTGTTAGAGTTCTAGTTTAGTTTAGTTTTAGTTAAGAGTTTAGAGTTTTACCTTAGAGTCTTAGCTTAGAGTTTTAGTTAGAGTTCTAGTTTAGTTTAGTTATAGTTATGAATTTAGAGTTTTAGCTTAGAGTTATAGCTTAGAGTTTTAGTTAAAGTTATAGTTTAGTAAAGCTATAGTTTAGAGTTTTAGAGTTTTTTGTACCTTAGAGTCATAGCTTAGAGTTTTAATTAAAGTTCTAGTTCAGTTTAGTTTTAGTTAAGAGTTTAGAGTTTTAGCTTATAGTTTTGTGTTAGAGTTCTAGTTTAGTTTAGTTATAGTTAAGAGTCCGAGTTTTTAGCTTAGAGTCTTAGCTTAGAGTTTCTGTTAGAGTTCTAGTTTTTAGTTTACTTCTAGTTAAGAGTTTTAGAGTTTTACCTTAGAGTCATAGCTTAGAGTTTTAATTAGAGTTCTAGTTCAGTTTAGTTTTAGTTAAGAGTTTAGAGTTTTAGCTTATAGTTTTGTGTTAGAGTTCTAGTTTAGTTTAGTAATAGTTAAGAGTTAAACATCTCTCCATGTTTAAGTTAGGTTAGGTTAGGTTAGATTAAGTTATGTTAGGTTAGGTTAGCCTACGTACGCGCACGTACGTATCTCTATAAAAAAAACTCTATAAAAAAAAAAGTAAGTTAAGACTAAACTAAACTAGAACTCTAACAAAAACTCTAAGCTATGACTCTAAGGTAAAACTCTAAACTCTTAACTATAACTTTACTAAACTATAACTTTAACTAAAACTCTAAGCTATGACTCTAAGCTAAAACTCTAAATTCTTAACTATAACTAAACTAAACTAGAACTCTAACAAAAACTCTAAGCTAAGACTCTAAGCTAAAAAACTCTAAACTCTTAACTAAAACTAAACTATAACTCTAAGCTAAGTCTTTAAGCTAAAACTCGAAACTCTTAACTAAAACTTAACTAAACTACAACTTTAAGTAAAACTCTAAGCTATGACTCTAAGCAAAAACTCTAAACTCTTAACTATTACTAAACTAAACTAGAACTTCAACAAAAAACTCTAAGCTAAGACTCTAAGCTAAAAACTCTAAACTCTTAGCTAAAACTAAAATAAACTAGAACTCTAACAAAAACTCTAAGCTATGACTCTAAGCTAAAACTCTAAACTATTAACTAAAACTAAACTAAACTAGAACTTCAACAAAAACTCTAAGCTAAGACTCTAAGCTAAAAACTCTAAACTCTTAACTAAAACTAAAATAAACTAGAACTCTAACAAAAACTCTAAGCTAAGACTCTAAGCTAAAATTCTAAACTCTTAACTAAAACTAAACTAAACTAGAACTCTAACTAAAACTCTAAGCTAAGACTCTAAGGTAAAGCACCAAACTCTTAACTAAAACTAAACTAAACTAGAACTCTAACTGAAACTCAAAGGTAAAACATCAAACTCTTAACTAAAATTAAACTAAACTAGAACTCTATAAAAAAAACTCTAAGTTAAGACTAAACTAAACTAGAACTCTAACAAAAAACTCTAAGCTAAGACTCTAAGCTAAAAACTCTAAACTTTTAACTAAAACTAAACTAAACTAGAACTTCAACAAAAACTCTAAACTAAGACTCTAAGCTAAAAACTCTAAACTCTTAACTAAAACTAAAATAAACTATAACTCTAACAAAAACTCTAAGCTAAGACTCTAAGATAAAATTCTAAACTCTTAACTAAAACTAAACTAAACTAGATATCTAACTAAAACTCTAAGCTAAGACTCTAAGCTAAAAACTCTAAACTCTTAACTAAAACTAAAATAAACTTGAACTCTAACAAAAACTCTAAGCTAAGACTCTAAGCTAAAAACTCTAAACTCTTAACTAAAACTAAAATAAACTAGAACTCTAACAAAAACTCTAAGCTAAGACTCTAAGCTAAAATTCTAAACTCATAACTAAAACTAAACTAAACTAGAACTCTAACTAAAACTCTAAGTTATGACTCTAAGGTAAAACATCAAACTCTTAACTAAAACTAAACTAAACTAGAACTCTATCAAAAACTCTAAACTAAGACTCTAAGCTAAAAACTCTAAACTCTTAACTAAAACTAAAATAAACTAGAACTCTAACAAAAGCTCTAAGCTAAGACTCTAAGCTAAAAGCTCTAAACTTTTAACTAAAACTAAACTAAACTAGAACTTCAACAAAAACTCTAAGCTAAGACTCTAAGCTAAAAACTCTAAACTCTTAACTAAAACTAAAATAAACTAGACTTCTAACAAAAACTCTAAGCTAAGACTCTAAGCTAAAATTCTAAACTCTTAACTAAAACTAAACTAAAACTAGAACTGTAACTAAAACTCTAAGCTATGACTCTAAGGTAAAACATCAAACTCTTAACTAAAACTAAACTAAACTAGAACTCTATCAAAAACTCTAAGCTAAGACTCTAAGCTAAAAACTCTAAACTCTTAACTAAAACTAAAATAAACTAGAACTCTAAAAAAAACTCTAAGCTAAGACTCTAAGCTAAAATTCTAAACTCTTAACTAAAACTAAACTAAACGAGAACTCTAACTAAAACTCTAAGCTAAGTCTCTAAGCTAAAACTCTAAACTATTAACTAAAACTAAACTAAACTAGAACTTCAACATAAACTCGACGCTAAGACTCTAAGCTAAAAACTCTAAACTCTTAACTAAAACTAAAATAAACTAGAACTCTAATAAAAACTCTATGCTAAGACTCTAAGCTAAAACACCAAACTCTTAACTAAACTAAACTAGAACTCTAACTGAAACTCAAAGGTAAAACATCAAACTCTTAACTAAAATTAAACTAAAATAGAACTCTAACTGAAACTCAAAGGTAAAACATCAAACTCTTAACTAAAATTAAACTAAACTAGAACTCTAACAAAAAAGGTCTAAGTTAAGACTCTAAGCTAAAACTCGAAACTCTTAACTAGAACTTAGCCAAACTAAAACTTTAAGTAAAACTCTAAGGTATGACTCCAAGCTAAAACTCGAAACTCTTAACTGTAACTAAACTAAACTTCAACTCTAACTAAAACTCTAAGCTAAGACTCTAAACTAAAAACTCTAAACTCTTAACTAAAACTAAACTAAACTAGAACTCTAACAAAAACTCTAAGCTAAGACTCTAAGCTAAAACTCGAAACTCTTAACTAAAACTTAACCAAACTGTAACTTTAGGTAAAATTCTAAGCTAAGACTCTAAGCTAAAACACTAAATTCTTAACTGTAACTAAACTAAACTAGAACTCTAAAAAAAACTCTAAGCTAAGACTCTAAGCTAAAAACTAAACTCTTAATTAAAACTAAACTAAACTAGGACTCTAACAAAAACTCTAAGCTAAGACTCTAAGCTAAAAACTCTAAACTTTTAACTAAAACTAAACCAAACTAAAACTCTAAACTAAAAGGATGGGTACTTCAATTTGTAAAATGGGCTTAGGATGGACACTAAGAAAGGAACTTGCTCTGAAATGGTCTTTGAAAAGTATTTCTTGGTGTTGAGGTAACCAAAAAGCTGAAAAGTATAGTTGTAGGTGAAAAAGATAAGTACTTCAAGTTGGAAAATGGGTTTAGGAGGGACATTAAGAAAGTAACTTGCTCTGAAATGGTCTTTGAAAAGTATTTCTTGGTGTTGAGGTATCCAAAAAGCTGTAAAGTATAGTTGTTGGTGAAAAAGATAAGTACTTCAAGTTGAAAAATGGGTTTAGGATGGACATTAAGAAAGGAACTTGTTCCCGTCAGGACCTCCTGATAGGGTTCTACCGATTATGTAATCAATTTCTCAGAAATCCTATTGTCTTAGTCGATTATGTCATTCTATGCCCATATATGGACCCCCGTCATGACCTTCTGATAGGGTTCTACCGATTATGTAATCAATTTCTCAGAAATCCAATTGTCTTAGTCGATTACGTCATTCTATGCCCATATATGGACCCCCGTCATGACCTTCTGATAGGGTTCTACCGATTATGTAATCAATTTCTCAGAAATCCAACTGTCCTAGTCGATTACGTCATTCTATGCCCATATATGGACCTCCGTCATGACCTTCTGATAGGGTTCTACCAATTATGTAATCACTTTCTCAGAAATCCATTTGTCCTAGTTGATTACGTCATTCTATGCACATAAATGAATTCCCGTCACGAGCTCCTGATAGGGTTCTACCGATTATGTAATCAATTTCTCGGGAATTCTCTCCCTTCGATTACGCAATCAATATATCTCTTCCCCACCTTCCCTTAGAAACAACAAATTAATTCCCCTTTCTTGAATCAATAATTCCCCTTAGAAACAACAAATTAATTCCCCTTTCGTGAATAAATAATTCCCCTTAGAAACAACAAATTAATTCCCCTTTCTTGAATCAATAATTCCCCTTAGAAACAACAAATTAATTCCCCTTTCGTGTCAATCAATCAACCATGACGTCATCTGTCACGTGTGATCTAAACTTTGCCCCGGAAACAATTCTGGTCGAACTCCAAAGATATTATAAACTTCCGGAAACAATTCTCCTTGGAAACAATAAATTAACCACGTGTTTCCAACCTTGGAAAAAGAGGTCATTGACCCGTTCGTAATTGTAGATGGCAGCAGGGGTGAGGGATCGGACCTTTAGGGTCATCTCTACTGTGGTATTTTCATATATCTCTTCCTGTTTGGGGTTAATTTTTGTATATATAGTCTCTGCTCTTGAATATCTTAGAGTAAAGCTTTTGTGTTTTAACTTCAAGAATTAGTACACGAGGTTCAAGCTGTTTTTTTTGTTTTTTTTATCTCTTTTAATACAAGCTTTAACCTTTCTTTACAACCTCTTTTTTACAACCTCTTTAACCTCCGGACTTTAACCTCTTTTATTGCAAACATACAATAGATATTAATGCGTATGAATAAATAAATTTTAAAACGAATGATATTTAAATTGAATATGCAAATCGAGCTTGAAACGAACAAAAATCACAATAAACGAACACTTTCAATTTCCAATCGAATAAGACCCCTTTGAAGTTTATACGACGACCCCTTCCATATGAATTGCCTCTGGGAGAAAAAATAAATAATATAATATTGGAGTCGTATGGCCTTTGCTGTAGGCAACGCTATAGCGTTGTATCTGATTTTAGCTGTTTTCTCTCGCACTTCAGTCAATGTTTAAGGGGTCAAAGTTTTGTATTGTATTGGGTCATTTACGTTAGGTATCATGTTTTTGTGTGTGAGGCTCGAGTTTATATTTGATGTTTTAAATATTGTGTTAGGGTTTATGGTGTCAAATTAAGGTTCGTCTTTAATTTCTAGTATTTATGGTTTGCGTTTTTTTTATACGTTTTTTCTTTTTTGTGGGGGGGGTCCAGAGGATGCCTCCCCCATTAGATGAAAAGACAAAGTCGATGAATTCCTCACCCAAGGCCACATCCCGGTGGAAGAAGCTGCGAGCCTGGCAAGCGATATGGCAACCTGAAGGCGCCTGGTACCATCGTTCTCTACGCCAAACCCTCGGCAGGAGCCTTAAGTCAAGTAAGTCATGTCTTTTTTTGGTGAAAGTGATTATTTGTTGCCTAGCTTAGTTGTGGCCTAGTTGCCCTCCAATCTCTTTGGTCCCTTAAAAGAGGCACTAGAATTCTTATCTGAGCCCTCTCACAATATTCTAGGACTACTTGATCGATACGATCAACCCTGGAAAAAAAAACAAACAACAAAAAACTAAACAAAAAAACAAACACACATCCGAGATCTTTCTCCTGGCAAAAATAAAAAATTCCATATTTTTTCCGTGGGGTAGCGTTTTTTCCGGGGGTAGTCGTTTTTTTTTTCGGGGGGTAGTCGTATCGACCCAGTAGTCCTAGAATATCTTGAGGGGGCTCATTCGAACGAAAATTAAAAATTCTAGTGCCCGTTTTAAGTGACCAAGAAAATTGGAGGGTAACTTGGCCCCCTCCCCAAAATTATTTTTTCCCGAAGTCACCAAATCAAAATTTTGAGATAGATATTTTCTTCAGCATAGTCGAAAATTTAATAAATATGTCTTTGAGGATGACTTAATTCCCACAGTTCTCGGGGGAAGGGCTGCAAGTTATGAACTTTGCCCACTGTTTACATATCATATCGGTTATTGGGAAGTATACAACCGTTTTCAGGAGGGATTTTTTCTGAGGGGGGTAGGAGGAGGAGGTTACGTGGGAGAATCTTTCTATGGAGGACGTTTCCTTGGGGGAAGGGACATTTCTATGAAGGGGGTGCTGGATTTCCCAGCATTATTTAAAAAGCGATCAGAAATTAAATAGTATATAGTATAATACTATAGGCAACGCTATAGCGTTGCCTATAGCATTATACAAAAATAAAATTTTGGTTGTTGTACAAAAAAAAAAAAATTCTGATTTTTTTTTAGGATCGATATTTGTGCTGGAGGCACAAGTGCGCATATAAGAATTTAAGTCATAATATTTGGGATTTACTCATTTTCTTTTGTAGATCTAAAATTTTCTAATTGGGGTTCTGGATTTAATCTTCGTATATCTGTTAGTTGCTTTCGGAGACTTAGTTGGGAAATTATTTGGGATTTATCTTCATAATTGGGGTCATGACGTCATTGTTGATATGAGTTCCTCTGTTATGACTTTGCTTTTTCTTTGTTAAAGGTTGAATTTTCTGTAACTTGGGTGTTTTTTTTCAGTTTTCTTACTTTTTGTAGACCAATAAGCACTTTTTTTTAAATTTCTGTTTGTAGTTCGATATCTAGAGTAAAGTTGTTTTTTTTTTGGGGGGGGGGGGGTGAGAATTTGTATGTATTGGCCTTAGTCATTTGTGTTGGATTGAACTATACGTGTCAAGATAAAGTTTTTGTGTAACGGTGTTATGTCTTACGCTAATATTAATTTTTTTCTTATTTTAACGTCTTAGGTTTAGTGTTTAGAATTAAATTTGGGTCCTTGGGGTAATAACTTGAAATGTGGTGCTTTTATTCTATAATGTGTGGTATTTTCATATATCTCTTCATGTTTGGGGTTAATTTTTGTATATATAGTCTCTGCTCTTGAATATCTTAGAGTAAAGCTTTTGTTTTTTAACTTCAAGAATTAGTACACGAGGTTCAAGCTGTTTTTTTTTTTTGGTTGATCTCTTTTAATGCAGACTTTAACCTTTTTTTACAAAAAGGTTAAATTTGTGTTGGATTGAACTATACGTGTCAAGATAAAGTTTTTGTGTAAGGGTGTTATGTCTTATGCTAATAATTTTTTCTTATTTTGACGTCTTAGGTTTAGTGACAGAATTAAATTTGGGTTGTTGGGCTAATAATTTGGAATGTGGTGCTTCTACTGTGTAATGTGTGGAATTTTCATATATCTCTTCCTGTTTGGGGTTTAATTTTTGCATATATATAGTATCTGCTCTTAATTATCCTAGAGTAAAGCTTTTGTGTTTTAACTTCAAGATTTAGTACACGAGGTTCAAGCTGTTTTTTTTGGGGTTGATCTCTTTTAATACAGACTTTAACCTTTTTTTACAACCTCTTTTTTACAACCTCTTTACCCTCTAAACTTTAACCTCTTTTATTGCAAACAAACATACAATAGATATTAATGCGTATGAATAAATACATTTTAAAACGAATGAAATTTAAATTGAATATGCAAATCGAGCTTGAAACGAACAAAAAATCACTATAAACGAAAACTTTCAATTTCCAATCGAATAAGACCCCTTTGAAGTTTATACGACGACCCCTTCCATATGAATTGCCTCTGGGAGAAAAAATAAAATAATATAATATTGGAGTCGTATGGCCTTTACTATAGGCAACGCTATAGCGTTGCATCTGATTTTAGATGTTTTCTCTCGCACTTCAGTCAATGTTTAAAGGGTCAAAGTTAGTATTGGGTCATTTACGTTAGGTATCATGTTTTTGTGTGTGAGGCTCTAGTTTATATATGATGTTTTAAATATTGTGTTAGGGTTTATGGTTTCAAATTAAGGTTCGTCTTTTTTTCTAGTATTTATGGTTTGCGTTTTTTTATACGTTTTTTTCTTTTTTTGTGGGGGAGGGGTCCAGAGGATGCCTCCCCCCACTAGATGAAAAGACAAAGTCGATGAATTCCTCACCCAAGGCCACATCCCGGTGGAAGAAGCTGCGAGCCTGGCAAGCGATATGGCAACCTGAAGGCGCCTGGTATCATCGTTCTCTACACCGAACCTCGGCAGGAGCCTTAAGTCAAGTAAGTCACGTTTTTTTTTTTTGTGAAAGTGATCATTTGTTGCCTAGCTTAGTTGTGGCCTAGTTGCCCTCCAATCTCTTTGGTCCCTTAAAAGAGGCGCTAGAATTCTTATCTGAGCCCTCTCACAATATTCTAGGACTAATTGATCGATACGATCAACCCTGGAAAAAAACAACAACAAAAAACTAAACAAAAAAACAAACACACATCCGAGATCTTTCTCCTGGCAGAAATAAAAAATTCCATATTTTCAAACAGTTCGTGGTAACAAACTGTAAGAGTAGAGATGGGGGCGCTACTCCTACGAGTACACCTTATATGGGCATAGAGTCATTAGGGGGAATGATTGCGTAATCGGTCAATGACCTCTTTCTCCAGGTGTGTTTTTGGCACGCTCTTAGCAAAGGTCAATGTTGCTATTGTTTCCGAGGCAAAATGCCAAGGTCAATGACAGAGTCATTAGAGAGAACACGTGGTTAATGGGGTCAATGTTATTGTTGTTATTTTGGGTACGCGATAGAGTCATATGGGGAACACGTGGTTAATGGGGTCAATGTTGTTATCGTTCGAAGCAAAGTTAATGACACTTCCTTCCTGTTCGAGGCAGATGTTATGATCCAATTTGTTGTTGTTATTCGAGCCAGATGTTATGAGGTTCCAGGAATTTGGAACACCTGTGCTGTCGACCTCAATTCACCTATCGTGAATCAATAATTCCCCTTAGAAACAACAAATTAATTTCCCTTTCTTGACAGATCAATCAACCAATGACATCATCTGTCAGACTTTAAACATTTTCACCTAGAAACGATTCTCCAGGAATAGATCCAAGTCATTAATGTCTTTGCCTCGGAAACAACTCTTTTGGTCGAACTCCAAAGGATATTAATAACCAAAGGCCATGGAAACAATTTTCCAAGAAACATCTTAGCGATGAATTGTTTTAGCGCGGGAAAGAGTTTCCTAGTAATTTGAAATGCATTAACGCAGAGATGCCAAACAAAAGGAACACGCTGAATTACGTTTAGGGATTATTTGGGCGAAACGGTTTTAGACAGCTTATGGGATTATTTGGGCGAAACAGATAGAAACATTTTAAAAGATGATTTTTTGAAGAGATTTTAGAAGAGAATTAATGGTGAAACTCTGTGGTCGTTATAATACACAAGTTTCATTTGAACAGTGTTGTGAGGTCCTCTAACCCAACCCCAAAGGGTTCCGATCCTCCTACCCCAACCCCGAAGGAAGCACCGGTACTCAAAGGCCCCCCCAAGCTCCCAAAGAGCCCCAGCCCCCCAAACGCCCACCCAGACCTCCAAAAGCCATCCCCTGGTCCTCAAGGGCCCATCGAGCTCCCAAAGGACCAACGGGGTCCCAAAGGCCCTCCACCGGTCCCCAACTGCCCCCCCGGACCCCCAAAGGCCCTACCTGTGCCCCAAAGGCCCTCACTGTGCCCCAAAGGCCCTCCCCTGGTCCCCAAAGGCCCCCCAAGCTCCCAAAGGGCCAACCGGCCCCCAAGGGTCCCACAGACCCTCAAAGGCTCTCCCCGAGCCCCCGTCTTTCGTTGATGTGTGTTGTCTGAAACCTATGATTTGGGATGAGTAGTTTTCTATTTCAGGCTTTTCTGAGCTAAGTTTTCTAGTATTTCGTAGGTGAATGTTTGTCTGAAACCAATAGTTTGGGATGAGTAGTTTGCTATTTTTAACTTTTATGAGCTAGGTTTCTTAGTCTTTCGTTGGTGTGTGTTGACTGAAACATATGATTTGGGATATGTAGTTTGCTTTTTGGACTTTTCTGAGCTAGGATTCTTAGCCGTTCATAGGTGTATGGTGTCTGAAACTTCGAGTTTGAGATGAGTAGTTGGCTATTTCAGACTTTTCTGAGCTGATTTCTTAGCCTTTCATAGGCGTTTGTTGTCTGAAACTTCTAGTTTGGGATGAGTAGTTTTCTATTTCAGGCTTTTCTGAGCTAAGTTTTCTAGTATTTCGTAGGTGAATGTTGTCTGAAACCAATAGTTTGGGATGAGTAGTTTGCTATTTTTGACTTTTCTGAGCTAGGTTTCTTAGTCTTTCGTTGGTGTGTGCTGACTGAAACCGATGATTTGGGATATGTAGTTTGGCTTTTATGAACTAGGTTTCTTAGCCTTTCGTCGGTGTGTGTTGACTGAAACATATGATTTGGGATATGTAGTTTGCTATTTTTGACTTTTCTGAGCTGGATTTCTTAGCCGTTTTCATAGGTGTTTGTTGTCTGAAACTTCGAGTTTGGGATGTGTAGTTTGCTATTTTCGACTTTTCTGAGCTGCATTTCTTAGCCTTTCATAGGCGTTTGTTGTCTAAAACTTCTAGTTTGGGATGAGTAGTTTGCTATTTCAGGCTTTTCTGAGCTATGGTTTTCTAGTATTTCGTAGGTGAATGTTGTCTGAAACCAATAGTTTGGGATGAGTAGTTTGGCTATTTTTGACTTTTCTGAGCTAGCTTTCTTAGTCTTTCGTTGGTGTGTGTTGACTGAAACCGATGATTTGGGATATGTAGTTTGCTATTTTTGACTTTTCTGAGCTGGATTTTTTAGTCTTTCATAGGTGTGTCTTGTCTGAAACATATGATTTGGGATGGGTGGATTGCTACTTTTGACTTTTCTGAACTGGATTTCTTAGCCTTTCATAGGTGTTTGTTGTCTGAAACCTATAGTTTGGGATGACTAGTTTGCTATTTTTGACTTTTCTGAGCTAGGTTTCTTAGTCTTTCGTTGGTGTGTGTTGACTGAAACCTATGATTTGGGATATGTAATTTGCTATTTCCGACTTTTCTGAGCTGGATTTCTTAGTCTTTCGTAGGTGTGTGGTGTCTGAAACCTATGATTTGGGATGTGTGGGTTGCCTATTTTCTGACTTTTCTGAGCTGGATTTCTTAGCCTTTCATAGGTGTGTGGTGTCTGAAGCCTATGATTTGGAATGTGTAGTTTGCTATTTTCGACCTTTCTGAGCTAGGTTTCTTAGCCTTTCATAGGTATGTGTTGTCAGAACATTATGATTTGGGAGGTGTAGTTTGCTTTTTGGACTTTTCAGAGCTAGGATTCTTAGTCACTCATAGGTGTTTGTTGTCTGAAACTTCGAGTTTGGGATGAATAGTTGGCTATTTCAGACTTTTTTCTGAGCTAAGGTTTCTTAGTATTTTGTAGGTGAATGCTGTCTGAAACTTATGATTTGGGATATGTAAATTACTATTTCGGGCTTTTCTGAGTTGGATTTATTAGCCTTTCATAGGTGTGTGGTGTCTGAAACCTATGATTAGGGATGTGTAGTTTGCTATTTTCGACTTTTCTGAGCTAGGTTTCTTAGCCTTTCTTAGGTATGTGTTGTCAGAACATTATGATTTGGGATGTGTAGTTTGCTATTTCAGGCTTTTCTGAGCTAAGGTTTTCTAGTATTTTCGTAGGTGAATGTTGTCTGAAACCAATAGTTTGGGATGAGTAGTTTGCTATTTTTGACTTTTCTGAGCTAGGTTTCTTAGTCTTTCGTTGGTGTGTGTTGACTGAAACCTATGATTTGGAATATGTAGTTTGCTATTTTTGACTTTTCTGAGCTGGATTTCTTAGTCTTTCATTGGTGTGTGTTGTCTGAAACCTATGATTTGGGATGGGTGGATTGCTACTTTTGACTTTTCTGAGCTGGATTTCTTAGCCTTTCATAGGTGTTTGTTGTCTGAAACCTATAGTTTGGGATGACTAGTTTGCTATTTTTGACTTTTCTGAGCTAGGTTTCTTAGCCGTTCATAGGTGAGTGTTGTCTGAAACCTATGATTTGGGATATGTAATTTGCTATTTCTGACTTTTCATAACCGGATTTCTTAGTCTTTCGTAGGTGTGTGGTGTCTGAAACCTATGATTTGGGGTGTGTGGGTTGCTATTTTTTGACTTTTCTGAGCAGGATTTCTTAGCCATTCGTAGGTGTATGTTGACTGAAACCTATGATTTGGGATGGTTAATTTGTTATTTTTGACTTTTCTGAGCTAGATTTCTTAGCCTTTCATAGGTGTGTCCTTTCAGAAAATTATGATTTGGGAGGTATAGTTTGCTTTTTGGACTTTTCAGAGCTAGGATTCTTAGTCACTCATAGGTGTTTGTTGTCTGAAACTTCGAGTTTGAGATGAGTAGTTGGCTATTTCAGACTTTTCTGAGCTAAGGTTTCTTAATATTTCGTAGGTGAATGCTGTCTGAAACTTATGATTTGGGATATGTAAATTACTATTTCGGGCTTTTCTGAGTTGGATTTCTTAGTCTTTCATAGGTGTGTGATGTCTGTAACCTATGATTTGGGATGTATAGTTTGCTATTTTCGACTTTTCTGAGCTAGGTTTCTTAGCCTTTCATAGGTATGTGTTGTCAGAAAATTATGATTTGGGATGTTAGTTTGCTATTTGAACTTTTCAGAGCTATGATTCTTAGTCCGTCATAGGCGTTTGTTGTCTGAAACTTCTAGTTTGGGATGAGTACTTTCGTTATTTTTGACTTTTCTGAGCTAGGTTTCTTAGCCGTTCATAGGTGAGTGTTGTCTGAAACCTATGATTTTGGATATGTAAATTACTATTTCGGGCTTTTCTAAGCTAGATTTCTTAGTCTTTCATAGGTGTGTGTTGTCTGAAACCTATGATTTGGGATGGATGGATTGCTACTTTTGACTTTTCTGAGCTGGATTTCTTAGCCTTTCATAGGTGTTTTGTCTGAAACCTATAGTTTGGGATGACTAGTTTGCTATTTTTGACTTTTCTGAGCTAGATTTTCTTAGCCTTTCATAGGTGTGTCCTTTC